>PVJH01005991.1:46862-106342 GCA_004026705.1 Nesogale talazaci | reverse complement strand
GGTGGGTTCAAGCCATCAACCTTTTGATTACTAACTGGTACAAAACAAAGAGGCAACTTTCTTGAGGGGAACATAAAAAAACCTGTCACAATGAGGGCATTCATGTAATGATACATTCTTCTCTTCCTGGCTGACACTCTTCCTTACCTTGACCAAGCCCCCTTGTTTGGTGAGGTAGCCTTCTTTGGTTCCCAGCTGAAAAAGAAAGAATCATCGAGTGAAGCCAAGAACAAATAATTTTTATCTTTATCTATGTGTATCCTTTGTAAACATGAAAAACAAGTTTGTCTTTAATCAGTCAATCAATGGTCCCCGTCCATTCTTCACCCAGGCAAAGGGCTGAAATGAAAATGATTACTTTCTTTTTAATCTCCGAATCATTAATTCAGGGATAAAGGCAATACCACACACTTAATGAGCATCTATGTAGTATAAAGAATAGTGGGAGAGGGGGTTGGGGGTGAATTGAAATCTGCATAAGACAAGGACCCTAAGATGCGTCCATGTATTATGAGAGATTTCAGATGGGATCTTTTTGCATAGTTCGGAGACAGCTAGAGAGAACCCTCTAAACTACCGTCAATGGTTATTTACAAATAAATAAGCCACATCATTTCACTTGCAAAAAAATAGTTTGGGGTAAAGTGTATTCTGTGAAAGATAGCTTTTTTGACTGTTCTATGTTATAACACACATGCGCATCCACATCCATGCATATGCTTTGATGGTCTATATACTCTGAATAAAGACACTCCTACAGGGTAGAACTGTCCTTGTGGGTTTCCGGGAATAACTCTCTGCAGACATAGAAAGACTCATCTTTGAACTACTGGCTTTGCAGTCAGCCGCCCATTGGTTAACCACTATGTCGCCAAGGCCCCTCAGATAAAGGAAAGTCAAGGAATTTCTTTAGTTCTTGGTTTCATGGTTTTTATTATGCTAACATGCTTTATGGATTTTTAATAGGGATCTTTAGGCACCGAATCTGTAATATTTATTTTTTACAGATAATCTCTTGAGGCCCCTGTTGCATGGAACAAATTTCCAGAAATGCAGATTTATCTACATTTAACTTGTCCAAAGGGCTGAAAGGAAAATGATTACTTTCTTTTTAATCTCCGAATCATTAATTCAGGGATAAAGGCAATACCACACACTTAATGAGCATCTATGTAGTATAAAGAATAGTGGGAGAGGGGGTTGGGGGTGAATTGAAATCTGCATAAGACAAGGACCCTAAGATTAAAAAACTTAATATTTTTCTTTATATACTTCTGAAGAAATGGGATTCCTGGTAGGATTTTTTTGTTCTAATATAACATCATAATATGTCTGGTATTGGCAAGAAAAACAAAAGAATAAAAAGTGGGAAATGAATGAGTTGTGGTCAAGGTTCTTTTCATGGGAGTTTCCACAAGATTTTCTTTTTTTTGCCTGAGGTAAATTCTTCCTACCAAATAAAAAGAGGAACAACAACCATCAGAGCACAAAAGGAGTTATAGCAAGAAATGGTAACTATGATCACTGCATACTCACCCCCCACCCCAACCATGAACAACAGAAACATGGTTGAAGGGAAATAGCGGTTGGTGCTGGAGCGGGGAGGAAGGGAAAAAAGAGGAGCTGATACCAAGGGCTCAAGCAGAGTGTAAATGTTTAGAAAATGATGATGGTAATATATGCACAAAGATGCTTGAGGCAATGATGTATGCAACTTCATAAAAACTGTAAGAGTCATAATAAAATGATTAAAAAAATAAATAGTAACTGTTTACTTTTCCTTTCACCATATTTATTCAGCGTATATGCTGAGCAAATAATCTGAGAAATTGAAGTATATGAAAAAATAGCCTAAGAATTGGTGGAAATTTTATCAACAACATGGGATATGTAGATGACTAAATTTTGCTTGCTGACGGTGAGAATAATTTTTTTAAAAAACTTAAAAAGTCATTTTGTTGGGCCTCTTACAGCTCTGATAGTAATCTATATACATGTGTCAAACACATTTGTACATATGTGGGCATCATCCTTTTCAAAACTTTTCCTTTCTACTTGAGCCCTTGGTATCAGCAACTTATTTTTCTCTCCTTTCCCCACCCTCCCACCCTGATGAACCCTTGTTAAATTAGAAATTATTATTATCTTCATAGCTTACACCATCTGCAGTGTCCCTTCACCCATTTTTGTTGGTCGCCCTGCATGGGTGTGTGTTAGCACATTGATTACTGCGATCGATTCACTTTCATAGCATTAATACTGAACCTCTCAGGTGTCCATTTAGCTACTGGTGAACTAAAATTAGAGGATTTGATGTTACACAATCAGTGATTTATTTTGACATTAAAGAAATTGAATACACTGAATTGCATTTAGGCACTTGATTATAGAAATGGCAAAAGCGAAAACATTTTGGGTTGTTGCAAATTAATGTCTGTAGAGGTAAAATAATTAAGGAACAAAAACTGTTATATAGTTTGAAAATGATTCTGGCAACATATATACAAATGTGCTTGATATACTTGATATGTGAATTGTTATAAGAGCTGTAAAAGCCCCAATAAAGTGATTTATAAAGAGAAATAAGCATAACAACAAGTATACCCATACACAGAGCAACTTCTATAAAGAAGATTATAAAGAATAATCAATGAATGATTATTCATTGAAGTCAGGATGAAGAATTGTACTCTTCTTTTTTCCTACCTCCCCCCAATTAATAGGCTATCAATCTATTATTTTCCCAAGGACTTGAAAGATAGATAAAAGGCTATAGAGAGAATGGTTGAGAATACTAATTTTCTTACATTTTCTTAAAGAAATAATTCTCTAACAGATTTATTTTATTTTTAAAATTCATGATCTACAACAGTTAAAAAAAAAAGTTTGTTAAGAGCCCCACTCAGAATCAACCCAAATGCTTGAAATTTGACTAAGAACTAAGCTTATTCACTTCCTATTGTTCGATCTCCCTGTTTACCTGCTATCCTGCTGACTAGCTGGCTTGCCTACCTTAATAAAATAATAAAAGCAATCCAGAAAGTCTCCTGAAGGAAGGACCTGAGGGCTGCAGCCTGGTGCAGGGAGTGAGAAGGGTATCCCATGCACCCGTATGAGGTTTGGTGGAGCCCACACACACGTGTGTGTGTGTGTGTGTGTGTGTGTGTGTGTGAGAGAGAGAGATGGTTGTAGCAGCAGCTTGGTGGGAGACTGGGTAGAGGGAAGGAGGGTTTTTAGCCAGATGGTAAAGGTGATGGGTCCGTGAAAAGTGCTGGCGTTGAGTTGACTGAGTAGACATCTGTGATCTGTGATGAGGGATGTTATTGTTTCCAAACTCGATGCTGCCGGACTTTTCTTCCTCAGCGAAAAGCTAGCAAGTTTCTGCTGAGTGGTTTGTCACCACATCAGAGCAAGCCACACCCACAGGACAGCAAGACAAGACAGTAAGACAGACAAGACAGTAGGCTGGGCAAAGATTTAATAAGCAAAGTAAACTCTGATCACGAAACTTTGATTGAGTCTACAATGTCTAGCGGTAAGACAGAGCACTTTATAGACATTGAGTAGTGGGACCCACATTGGTTTGCCTCAGCCTTCTACCTGCTTTCCCATTGGTCCTTATTCTTGCATCCTCATTGACTCTTATTTCAGCATGATGGTTGGTCTCATAAGTCACACCTTGTGCATCTGCCTCATCATTAGGCGGGTGCATGTTTGTCAATCGGGTCTTTGGACCTAATCTCTGGAATATAATGTGAGACAATCTGGGATGGGTCATCCAGACCTCTACTTGTCCTTGATATGGCCAGTAGAATGGATCATGGGAGGCAGTTTGCATAGGTTATTTGGACCACCTAGGTGTTCCAGGTCTCTCGCTGGCCCTGACAGGGGAGGAGGCAGCAGTGGCTTGGAATAGAATGCTGCACCCTGAGGTAAGTGTGGAGGGTGTCTAGGAGGTGGAGGGTGGTGTAGCCACTGGAAATTAGTTACATTGAACTGGTCAGCAGATAAGTTCGAATACTAAGACCAGTAAGAGACACATTCCTCACAAATGGGCGAAGGGAGTTAGAGATATGAATAAGGGAGCACTAATAGGAGAAGGGAGTTACAGATATGAACTAGATGGTGCCTTGTGGTATTGGGTTGATAAATGAGGTATCATTGTAAGCTCATGAATTTATAGCTGCTAGATAGGTGAATGTGTGTGTAGGCATACGAGGAGGGCTTCAGAAAGTTCAAGTAAAAATAGAATGAGAACATAATGGAATTTACCTGTCAACTTTCTGAAGCTCTTCCTCTCTGTGGACATATGCAAAGAGCCTTGGTGCTTCAACAGGTAAGCAGCTGGTGACTTGAACTCACCAAACCACTCTGAAGGGGATATCCCCTGAAGAGATCACGACCTTGAGAGCCGACAGGACAGTTCAACCCTATCTCATGAAGGGGCTAAGCACTCCAAATGGACTCGAGATCAGTTCTGAATAACAACATGTACACATGCGGGTAGCTTGTCGAGTGCCAGCAGGATTGATGGAGAGAATAACATCTCAATAATAATCATCACATAGTGCTCAGCTCTTAATATCCAAAGGTCCATGCTTCAGAGAAAGAAAAAAAAAAGTCCTAACAGGAGTGGGGGCTTCCTGAAGAAATAGCTGATTTTGGGGGCAGGTACAAAGCAAATTGAAGACAAGCCAGGGACATCTTGCTATCATAGACAGTAAGAAAATTCTCAAAGAATGAGGCCATATTTTACAGACATAGAGTCTTTCACTGGTCAAAACTGGGAAAATTTGAGAAATCATAATAAATGATCATCATGATTATAATCCATTGAATATGAATATATAAATCATATTTGATGATTGAATAAATGAGAACCAAATTCATTTCCATAGAGTAGAATAAAACCTATATATGTACAGGAATGACAAATCCAAGAATTACCATGTGGCAACAATCAATGATGATTCAAGCTACTAACAAGCATTTATTGATTCTAGTATTAGTGATAAAATTTCAATGGGGAACAGGATGTTTACATTGTCTCAATAACCTCCCCAAAAAATACTTGTTAGTAACAATGGAAGAAAGCAAAGAACCCTGACAAATAACTTAGTAATCAAAGTGGGCACACTCCAATGGGACAAATGGAAATACTGTCTCCTGTGAGAGGAAGCAGTGACAGGGCAGGGTAGACGTCTGTGGCATTTCTACCAAAAGTACAACATCTCAATCTAATTGGGAGATAATGTCAGACAAACCAGAGGAAGAGTACAAAATAACTGACCTTTTAATTTTCAGAAGTGTTAAAGTTACAAAACCAAACCAAGACGGAGGAAGTATTCCACTGTGAAGACGTAAGAGAGAGACCAGCTAACTGTAACCTGTGACCTTGGAGGGAGACTGTGACTCTGGAGAACCTCACTGAGGAAACTGGGGGAACTTCGATAATACCCGTGCATGGCATAGTGGGAGAGACAGCCGCACAAACACATTTTTCCTGAAAGAAGTACACCCCGTGATAAGAGATATAGGAGACCCCAAATACAATAAAGAGAAGAAGCACTGCCAGAAGGCTCACATACTTTCGACATAGCTCCAGGAGAGACCAGTCTCTGGAAGAGGACCTGGAGGATGGCCAGTCTGGGTACCAACATTACAATATTTGCCAAGATTGGGCAGCATTTCATTCCATTGTCCACTCACTAGCCCCTAACAGCTTCAACAGTAACAGCAGCACTGTATCAATGCCAACTTCCTACTTTTAAATACCCTGTGGTCATACACTGATGAAGAGCAAAGTATGCAGCCCACAGCGTGGATTACAACTCAGTGTAATGAAAAAATTTCTCAACACAGGACCAAAAAACATCACAATAAATGTAGAAAAGGGGCTGAGCCCTGGTGGCGTAGTGGTTGTGCGCGGGACTGCGGCCCACTGAGACGGAGGTTCAATTCCAGCAGTGGGGCTGGGCCTCCTACTCCCACCACTGGAGAGCAGTGATGCCAAAATAAAATAAAATAAAATAAAATAAATGTAGAAAAGACGGAAGTTGTCAGGGATTTTGTTTTACTTGGAAACTTGATCAATGCTTATGGAAGTAGCAGCAAAGAAGCCAAAAAATGCATTGGATCGGGCAACTGTACTGCACAAGACCTTTTTTAATGTTTTTTAAAGGTCTCACTTTGAGGATTTAGGTAACCAAAAGCATGGTATTTGCAACCACCTCATGTTCACATGAAAACTGGACATCGAATAAGGAGGACTGAATGAAAAATATCTATTTGAATTATGGTGTTGGTTAAGGATATTGAAAGTACATGGACTGTCAGAAGAAAAAATAAATCAGCTTCGGGAGCAGTACAATCAGGAAGCTCATTAGAGGTGAGGATGGTGAGCCTTTGTCTCATGCATTTTGGGCACGTTATCAATCTATCAGGAGAGACTAGTCTCTGGAAAAGAACAGCATACTCAGCAAAGAAGAGGGTCAGAAGAAAAATAGAAAAGCTTTGGTGAGATGGACAGATGGGAGGCCTGCAATAATGGGCCGTGTTCTGTTCTGCTGTGCAGAGGGACCTGACAACAACAGGTGATCATGCACGTGAGCACCTTGTTTGGAGGCAGCATAGTTGGCTATGCACTGGAGTACTAACTATGAGATCAGAATTTCAAACCCAACAGCCTCTCCAAGAGAGAAAGCTGAGGCTATCTACTCCTGTAGACATGGATACTCTTAAATCCCAAGAGGCAATTCTCCTCTAGCCTAGAGGGTCGCTATTAGTCAGAATCTACTTGATGGCACTCAGTTTGGTATATTATTTTTTGTTTTGTAGGAAATGTACATTGCAGTATTTGAGGTGATAGGACATCATGCATGCAATTTTCTCTCAATTGCCTCAGCACAAGACAGAATTATGTCTACTATTTTGGCAAATTTTCTATGATTCTGAAATGATTTCAGGACGGCTAGAACATTAAATCACAAAGGATTGAATAAAATATGACAACTCAAAATGGAAAATTTTAATGGTGTTTCAAAAACTACATAGAGACGTGGAAAGGAGTCACAATATATGATGAAAGTTTCAGAAAGAGTATGTAACTATTTTCTTTCTATCTATCAGTCATTTATCTTTCAGAAAAAGTCTGGAAGGACGGACACCAAAATGTTAAATGTGAGAAGAAATTAGAAATTCAAGGGCAGATTACCAAAGACAGGCAACACGCCTGGGAGGTGACCAAAAAGAGGAACTACATGATATATCAAGGAGATAACAGAATCAAAACAGAAACCTCTTGCAGAAGTAAACAGAAGTTTTAGAAACAGACAGTTATTAAACATGTCAACTACCACAAAAGGGAAGCTAACAAAATGAAAACTAGAAAGGACTTGTTCTGCATCAGGCACTGGAAATTTATATCACATTAACCTTTATCAATATTCCCAATTAGCATCTCAGCTACAGCCAGTCCACAACATGACTCCTCTTGGCCATCTCTCATGCCCACTCCTCCTGCAATCTTGGCTATCTCTGTTCATGCTAGAGCTATTTTATTAACGCTGCTGATCTGACAGATACAATGTTCAAGTATGTAAGTCCTTGTGTCAAATATTTTCAAATCACATCCTAAATCTGATTTGATTTTTCTTTTGTCTTCCCCTTCCCTCTCCTCCCCACAGTGCAAAGGAATGCTGTCTCTTAAGAGGGGGTCTCCTTGACCATGTCTGTCTCCATCCCGGTTTCATTTAGCAGTGAGAATGGCCTTACTGAAGTCTTAAATTATATGACTCAAAGCCCTTTCGAGATTTCTCTTCAATGATTAGGGGAAAATCAAATTCTTTGCTTTGTCCTACAAAATCTTTAGTGTTTTATTAAAAAAGGAGAGGGTCATTTTCCACTATCTACTCAAGTTTCAGGATATATGTCTTCTTTTAAAAAAATTACTATCAATTGTGAGCTAACACAACAAAATAGAAAAAATATATAGTAGAATTTCAAGAGGGTGACCTCCGATGAGCTAACATCTCCAAGATACCTCCGAATAAGAATAAACGAAAAACAAAACAAAAGGAAAATACAGAAAATGTTGAAAGCCAAATCAAGTCCAGCATGCATCAGAGGGGGTATCAACTGACAAGGTTTTGTCTATTCAAAGGAGATTTATGTCTTTGAACTTCTATACTCATCTCTCCAATGCACTCTGTTTAGTAACCACTATCCTCCCATCCCTCAGTTGTGGGCAGAGGGAGTCCACCAGAGGCTTGTTTGCCATGGAGTTCCCACAAATGAGTTTTAGGCTCCCATTGTCGTCCAGAGCCTTTTGCCAACTGGATTCTGACAAGTTAGGCTCTAATACTAATCCCTCCTTCAACTTTGGATTACATGATTTTCAACCCTTTGGGGACTGATGATGGTGTGTTTTTTCCTAGTTGACATCTCACTTAGATGGCTCCTTGTTTGGAGACAAGCCTTTAAGCCCCCAAACACTATTTTACCGGATAACCGGGCACCATTTAATTTCTTCACCACAGTTTGCTGTAGTACCCCTCTCTTCTGTGTTTCCTTCCTGAAGGCAAGTAGTGAGCAGGGCTGTGATGTAGGAACTAATTATTTTTAAGTTGGAGCTAGGATTTAATATGAGCCCCAAACCCATTCCTGGGACTATATTTTACCCCAAATTTATTATTAAATGCAAGTTAATACATATATCATTCCATAGTTCCATCATATCAAGCAGAATTGTACAGTTGCTTACACAATCAGTATCCAAACTACTTTTTCTTCCTGGACTCCTTGGCATTGTCTTCCTTTTAGCCTCCCACCCCTACCCATTCCCCATCTCCCCCAAACCTTATTCTACTTGCTTTCACCATAGGCTCATCAATCCTGGGTTTCATTTATCAAAAAACATGTAACACAGCTTCAAGAGGGTGACCACCAATGACATAACACCTCTGAGATACACCTTAATATAAACAAACAAAACTGAAATGAAACAATGTCCATTACAGGTTTTCCAGAATATTACATATCTTGATTCAGCACATAGGGATTTGATGCACAGGATATTGTGAAACCACAATTTGCTCCATGTGCAAGCAATGAGGCTATTTCCTTAAAGAGTTTACATCTCAGAAACCTACAGGGCAGAACTACCATGTCCTATGAGTCAGAAGCAATTCGACAGCAGTGAGTTAAATGATTTTAGCCTCACAGCCACTGCTAATTGCCGCAAAAAACAATCCTTCATGATTTTTTCACACTTCTGCATGTCTTACAAGCAAAGGAGTCACCGTGCTTTGTTTCAGAACAAGCTGAAAGGACGCTTCTACAGCAAACAGCCTTCAAAGCTAGAAAAAGTGTCTTCCTCTGTAGAAAAAGGCAGACGTGCTTACTGTCCACTATGGTTGTTACATAATTTCATGTCGACTTGATAAGTAAGTATAGGGGTGGAGCCTAGCCTAGTTTACAGTCTGATGATGTCTACTTGTGAGCATGGTCTTCTCACGAGGATTCTGGGGATGTTCTCTCTCTTAATTCTGCCTTTGTGGCTCTCTCTCTCTCTCTCTCTCTCTCTCTCTCTCTCTCTCTCTCTGATTCACACTCCTGTTGATAAGATACATGGAGCCATGCTGTTGGCACCTAGAACCCTGGAGCCGAAGGAGCCACATGGAGACCTGTGCCAGTGCTGAGCAGCTTCTACGGCCACTGGATCCACAAGACTTTCCACCCACCAGCCTGTTATCTACCTGCATTCGGCATCCTTGCATGTGCTGTGTGAGTCTGAAGAGGAATTTATAGACTAGTCTTAGACATGTGGGCTAATATTAGACTTGTGGACTGGATCTGGACTGGTCTGGAATGTTTTCTTAATATGCAACTACCGTATGATGTAAAACTCTCTATCTTACAAATACATAAGTGTCCCTGGATTTTTGGTTCTTTATCAACCCTATCTAACACATCCACTGTAAAATAATTACGTGCTCTAAAATCAGAGTTTCCATCTTGTATGGACACCCATTGTGTGTGTATGTGTGTATACCATTTTCATGTTACCCAGTTGGGACAAGGAATCTTCACAGAGAACTACTGTATTTGTTGGACCAAAATGAGGATGCATCTTATGGCCCAAAGATGTGGTCCCCCAGAACATTGGTCTATTACCCCATGCGCCTGCTTACTGTTTGCTGCTGTTTGCATGCTGTGGATTGCTGTGTGTTCTGGGAAGTCCTAGAGTCTCAATGTCAGTCAGGTCACGTGATGGGCACATTGTATGCCTCCCTTGCATATGTATGACATTGACAGATGGACAGGATGAGACCATTGAGACGGAGGCAGCTATGTACGGTCCCAGGTAATGTCCCAGCTGGGACTATGTGATGCAATACAGGGTCCTGACATGCAGACAGAACCATCATGGTAGGAAAGAGACTAGAGTCTCTCCTGCCATGTGATGCCCTGCCTGTCAGGTTTGTTGGTGCCCTTTCATAGTAATACCAAGCAGTTTGAGTTACCATAAATTACAGTACGATGAATGTGGTAATATGTCTCACTTAACAACTGACATTTCTTTCACTACTCTATTTTCCTCAGAAAAGCATCATTTCTCTAACAGTACAAAATATCAAAGATGAAAAGATTAGCATATAAAACACCATTTAAACTGGAGGTAAGAAAATATGCAAAAGAACATGGAAACAGCAGAGGAGAGACATTTGGGGCCACCTCCAACTGAAAAAATGATAAAAGCATGAAGAAACAGGAGGATCAGCTGCAAAAGATAAAAGTAAGCACACTTTTCGTGGGCACGCTGAAAGATGGCCATGGTTAGAAGTGGACATGATAGAAGGGGTGACACTTCACTGGAATATGGGCTTCTCGGTTTCTACAAAAATGACCATCTATGAAGCCAAAGCACATTGCTGTAGAAAAAGGCATTAAAGATTTTACTGGCTCAGATTTATGAGGAGAAACAGCCTTGCTGTGCGCACCAAAACTAGAAATGCACCAAAAATGTCACCAGAATATGAATTGAATAAGTGATTGTGAGCAACAGAGCTGCATACAGTCTGACACTAAGGATGATGAGTTTTTAGGGTTTTCAGAAGTGCTTGGACCTCTAAGTCTTTCCTCACTTGTTAATGGAAGAGATGATGACTCCTAACTCCACTGTGGAGCTTATGCTGTTAAATATTACCGTATTTTCATTTATTTGAATAAATATTTTAGTTTACTGGTACTATTTGGTTCAGAATATTTTTTCTTGTTCTCCTACTCTAAAAACTGGATGCTTCTTATGGTCAGGTACGTGTCACGGTCTGACAAATACGTTAAGTCAGATGCTGATTTCCAGCTGCTACTATTGCTATGAGTCTTCATCTTTGCCCCACATGGCTGTGGCTGCTACAATACCCATGAAACTGGGGCAGATTAATTTATTAATTTTCAAAAGGGAAAACTGTCAGAGTTTGCACATTTCTTGATCGCCATGAAAGCGAGACTGTCATGTCACACAGGGTGACAATCACGACATTCACAAGGTTCCATACACCCTTTGAGAGGTCCAGCTCATTTAAGAGCTTTACTGCAGACCATGAGGTAGGCCTTCATGACCTCAAGCATCTCATTTCCTACTATACTCCCTCCTTGTTACTTTATGGTCTGCAGTCCGATCTTCTCACCAGTCTCACTGCCATTTACTTACTACATCAGGTATTTTGTACTGTTCCCTGTGGCTGGAATGCTCTCCTCCAAAAATGAGTTACTCCTTCCTTCAATGAGATCCCTGCGAAATATCACCTCCTGATAACCCTAACCTAACACCCTCTCCCCACCCCCGCCACCGCCTATTCTTCCCCGGCTCTTTTTCTTTCTATGGCTGCTCACCACCTGGCACTATCGTCTTGTTCTGATGATTCTGTGCAATCCCCAAATGTAAGTTCCAGGAGGACAGGACCTCGGCCTAACTCACTGCCAAATTCCCAATGCTTAAAACAGCCCTGATGTATATATAGTAGATGCTTAGAAAAAAAGTTGGTAAAAAAATGAAAAAATGAAATTTACTCTGATCTCAGAAACTCAACACTCTGTTGCTTATAATACAGTTTACTGGTCCATGCAGTTGGCAAAAAAAAGGAATAACCAGTTTTACACAAGCATGGGCATGGTTTCTGGGCAATAAGGCATCTGTTTTCACTTTCACTTCAAGGAAGAGGTTCTTTTTATTATAAACAGGATTTAGTTCTCTGACTGGATTTCAACAGTCCCCCTGGCCATGCTGGTCTTGCCATCTGATTCCTTAGTGGGGCCTAAGAAAAGACTTTTCAGGACCCACTAGAATGCCTTTGGACAAAGAAGTCCTGGTGACCCCAAGGCCAGCAGTTCGAAACCACCTGCCACGCCATGGGAGGAAGATGAGGCCTTTTACTCCTGTAAAGCATTACCATCTTGGAAATCCACAGAGGCTGTTGCACCCTGTCCGATAGGGCTGCTCTGTGCCAGCATTGGCTTCACGGCTGGGAGTTTGTTTGACTCACGTACAATGAACTTCATGAGCCTCTAGCTGGGCTTCAGCTATCATCTGCCCACTAGACGTCCTCTGTGCCTCAGAAGGAAGCGATATAAGAATGACAGAAACTACCGTAAAGGCCCCAGGGATCATCCTTTGTTGCAGGAAGATTGCCCGTAACTAAAATTACCCCCACCCCAAGGCTTCCTGGTCTGAGGTGAGAGGAGAGAGACTTTTGGACTGAATAGACCAGCAAGTCAGGCACTTCAAAACTTGGAGACCTATCACTTTGTTAACTCTGCATTTTGTCAAATACATAAACAAAAATGTTAAGCTGCCAGCTACCACCATCGTCATTTTCTAAAAGAAGGGCCATCTTGTTATTTTAAAAGAGGCCTGTCAGTGTAAAGGGCAGTCTTTAAAACCGCACACATTGTTCAAGAGCGAATGCTTGCCTTCACAGTCGTTTCCTAAGAGAAAGACCATTTCAAAAATAGGGGGCAAACGATCGACTCCGTGTGGAGGACAATTTCAAACCTCTCAAGCTGAACCTTGGGAAACACTCATCGCCTCACTTGGGAAGCCTGTGCACGGCCACAGAGAGTAGCGCATGGTTAGACTGACCTTAAGTGGAGACTGTTCATATTACATAGAAGTCAGAAAGAGAAAGTGATGTCACACAGACAGTCTGCCTGAGAGAGGTGTGAAAGTGCTTGCTGGTGATGAAAAGATGACTGAGAAGGAAAGTTCAGAGGGGACTGAGTGACAGGGACCAAGAATCCACTGGAGCGCGGGTCTCTATTTGTTCTATGTTGGACTCTATCATCCCAGTCTCCTTCATTTCTCTGAGGCCCAGTCCTTCCTCCTCCAACTCTAACAAAACCAGACTCTCCTTTTCAGCTAATTTCCAGGGACTTCGCTTTGAAGTCAGTGGAGCTTAAGGACAGAAGGGGCCCTGGTAGCTGGGTGATTCTGAGTTGGGCTGCTAGCCGGGAGGTCAACCCTTTAAAACTGCCAGCTTCTCCTCCTGTGAAGAGCTGCTGTCTGGGGGCACCCACAGGGGCTGGTCTAGCTGTCCTGCTGGCTTGCTATGCGTCAGAGTCAACCTGATGGCAGTGAGCAAGCGTAGGAACGAAGACAGAATGCTCCCAGAACTAGGCTACCAAACGTCAAAGACCAGTTACATCCCTTGTCCTCAGGAGGTTTCAGGCCAGCAGGAGGTTGTCTGCTGCAAGGAAGGAAACTTGCTGGCTCAGCAGATGAATCCCTGGCCTCTCTCTGAAAGGATGGTAGTCTGAATGCAGCCAGTGGCTAGCAGGAGAAAACCTGGTGGGGATCCTTTATTCTCTGCTGAGTCAATGCCCTGTGGGCAGAGTAGACGTCCCTGCGAAGTTCAGGAGTGGCACTGCTTTACGTCACTAGGAAGCCCAGTCTTTCTCTCTTGAGGCAGCTGGTAATTCTGAACTGCTGACCTCGCAGTTAGCAGCCTGCATTGTGGCCACGATGCTACTGGAGCTGTTGTGGACGGATGGGGACCCCAAACACTTGAATGGTTCTTCAGGACAACTTTGTGATTGTGGGAAATAGGACAGACAGCAGGGCACAGGGCCTCCTATGTCAGGATAGTGACATGGATTTTCCAGTGGGTATACAGCTCACAAGGGCAGATTTGGAAAGTGGACTCTGCTGCAGGAAGACCCTCCTGACTGAGCTATAACTAAATCTTAATGCACAGCCTCATGACTGAACATAGTCCCTCCAATAAACCCCATAAAGGACCTACCATTTAAGATGGATCATTCCTGCGTCTGGCTGTTCTCTGTGGCTGGAGGTTATCTGAAGATAAGAGCAATCAGATTCTCTAGGGTCTGTTCACGCTAAGCTGTGGCCACCCCCCACCCCGGGGAGGTCAAGGAGCACTAGATCAAGATGCTAAGTCACCTTGCTGCTCATTTATTATGCTATCTGCTTATGATATTACCCACTGACTATGGAACATGTTTGCTGTAGGATGCATATGCCTTTTGAGAAATCTGGAAGCCCCATTACGTATACCCATTGGAAAATACATTCACTTTCTTATTCCTGACATAGGGATAAGGACACTCTCTGTCTCGCTGTCTGTCTTATTTTGCATAATGACAAAGTCACTACTGAGGACCTGTATAAGTGTTGGCCACCCATCATCCCACCTCCCTTACTCCAACAGGTGTCTCCTGTAAAGATTCCCAAAACAAAACAAAGTCACTGCCATGGACTTGATGAAGACTCATGACTGCTCCCATGATTCTCTGAGACCCTAACTCTGTAGAGTAAAAAGCTTTGTTTTTCTCCTTCAGATGGGCTAGTGGTTTCGTTTTGCTGACTTTGTGGCTAGCAGACCATTGGTCACCACCGTGGCACGAGGACCTCCCTTGAAAAGACAACAGTCTTAACTTGAATGCTGTGGGACAGTTCTACTCTGTCAAATTGGGTTATTCCCGCATGAGTCAATTCAAGGCAACAATAAACGCCACAGTCGGGAGACCCACAGGATTAGTGTCCTGCCACAAATGAAAGTTTGGTAGTTCCTATCCATCTGCAGGGCCATTGGAAGAAAGGGCTGGAGATCATGTCGGAATGGTCACAACCTTGGAAGTCCCTTTGGAGTGTCACTTTCCTCTGACACCCAAGGGTAGCCAGGAGTCAGAATCGATCCTGTCACAACCATCTTTGTGACATTAGCATCTGATAATTCCAGGTAAGGGTCAGCAGCAAGTGCTCTGGGCTGCGGAAGAAAATGGCATTTAAACAGAAATGTGTGGGGGTCAAGGAAGGCGTTCTGGAAGATTCCGCTCCCAGACACAAAGTCATAATGCTGGTCCGGGAAAGGAGAAGGAGCACGTAGAGAGAAGGCACCATCTCAGAAAGGCAAGTGATGCCCCTTTGAGACTGGGAGTGTCATGCAGTCAGCCAGGGGACAAGGGGCCCGACTCAGGGAGGTCAAGGGACATATCTACTTCCTAAAGAAAGCGCTCTGCGGTGGCAAAGCAGCAAAGAGTACTGATGAGATCGTCGAGGCAGGCATCTGAGTATAATTTGTGGCTGCATATCCCCGAGCGGTTCTGGTCTTAGTGTCAGGGTTGCTCTGGCTTTAGTCCTCTGTCTGGTCTGTGAGGATCCAGGTCACGTATGCCCAGAGGACACCACACAGAGGGGAGGAGGAGCCCACAGTTGAGCTGCAGAATCATGCAGGGCAGGCGTGCTCGGGAGGCCTGGCTCTGGGTCCACGGTTCACAGAACAAACACAAATGCAACCCCCGGAGCACCCAGCCACACTGGAGGGGAACAATGGTCCCAGTTACAAAGAGGTGCAGAGGTTTGGTGTTCCCGCCCCTTCCTTCAGCTAAAGGGCAAATCATCTGGGTGGAAAAATGATGGCAGGAAGTTCTCTTGTGAAGCTAGGGAATATGTATTTACAATTGGTGGTTGAAATGGGAAAAGGGAAGAAAAACAGTTCTTTAGAAAAAAACTTGTTAAAGAATATACAGTTTAGTCAATTCATTCTATCAAGGCCCAGGAAGGGAATGCAAGTGTCATTTTAAAGCAGTTCATTTCCTATCACTAGTGTCTTGTTTTTATATTTTAAAATATTTAAAACTACTTCATTGTTATATATTTTGTGTATGATACTATTTGGTGGCCGAAATGCATTAAAAAGAGTTGTGCTTTTTTAAAAAAAATCATTTTATTGGGGGCTCATACAACTCTCATCACAACCCATTGTGTCAGGTACATTTGTACAAATACATCTCTTTTTTTTCCAGGCACACTTTTACATTTCTTGTCCTCATCATTTTCAAGACATTTGCTTTTTACTTGAGCCCTTGGTCTCAGCTCCTCATCACAATCAAGTTTTGATGATTTCCTTCATTCTTGTATCCATGTTTGACACCTTTTTTGTGTGTGGTGTGGGGGGGCATCACTGCTCTCTGGTGGGAGTGGGAGGCCCAGCCTTACTCCTGGAGAGCTGCTGCTGGGTTTGAACTGCCAACCCAGTGGGCCACAGTCCCACACATAACCACTATGCCACCAGGGCTCAGCCCTCTTGTATCCATTTTTATTAGCTCTCCTTTGCCCTCCAATTTTCCCCGTCACACCCCAAACTCAAAACTCACTGCCTCTGAGTTGATGCCATCTCATAGTGACTCTGAGAATGGCTGCTGTGACTTTCTCAGATGACATGGCTCAAAAGGGACAACAAATGGCCACATGCTCAATTTTAAACTATATCCTTTTTTTTTTAATGCATTTACCTTGGACCAGATGAAATAGTCATGGGCTTCAAACCTTATGTTCATGCCCAACTGCTGTTCTTGGGGTTTGCAGCCCAACTTGTGACCACTGTGCCATGGCCACTCTTACTTATAGCCCTAAGGATCTATTGATTGAGTTAATAAATCTAGATTTCTTCAGCCGGGACTTCATTAAAAAAGGGAATCATATAAACAAAAACCCACACCCATCAGCAGCAGCAACAACATCTACACTTCAATCCACAAGAAAGCAGGAAATGCAGCATTTTTCAGACCATAAAATGCACCTGACCATAAGACGCACCCAGTTTTTAGCACAGAAAAAAGTATGTTAAACCAAAAGGTGCCAGTATGCTAAAATATCTACTAGAATGAGGCAAAGTATAGTCATATTTAACAGCGTAAACTCAGCAGCGGTGTTAAGAATCATCGTTGCATTCATTAACAAGCGAGGGGAGGCTTGGGCTGTGACCATTCTGTGACCTGACTGACATTGAGACTCCAGGAGGTGGGCCTTCCCTCAAACACACAGCAATCCACAGCATGCAAACAGCAGCGGAGAGGAATCGGGTGCATGGGATCATAAACAAATCTTCTGCGGTACAACACCTTTGGACCATAAGGCACACCCTCATTTTTCCTCCACTTTGGGGGTGGAAAAAGTGCATTTATTAGGTCTGACAAATATGGCAATAAACTCCTTCACACAAAGACCGTGGAGTAAGGTGACCAGACGTCCGGCTTTTTAACAATCTGTCCCTCGTTCATGATGGAGCCGACATGGACTCATAGTGACCTTGGAGGGCAGTGCAGAACTACCTGATGGGTTTCCAAGATAGTGTCTCTTGACTCGAATAAGAAGTCTCACCTTTCTCCCAAGGAGGAGCTGGTGGTTTTGAACTGTTGACCTTGTAGTTTGGCAGCATAACCCTTACGTCCCCAGAGCTCCTCTACAATAGCCTAGAACATGCTCAAAAGGGTCAAAAGGGACTACAAGTGGTCAGATGCTCAATTTTAAACCATATGCCTTTTAAAAATAAATGCCTTGACCTTGGGCCAGGTAAAATAGTCATGGGCTTAAAATCTTATGTTCGTGCCCAAGTTTTATAGCTCACATTAGAATTTTCTTGGGCGTGGCGAGAGGGGCAAACGCGTAGTTAGAAAGATGTGTTGTTCTTATTGCACTTCACACTTGTAGAGGAGGCTGGGTGAGCTGGCGTCCACGTGGCAGTGACTTACCGAAGGGGCAGCAGGCACCAGGTCATCCTCCGTCCTTCCTGTCTGCATGGCTGTGTGGACACGCACAGATTCGTAAATGGAAGGCTCCTCTACTTTTCTGGGATAGGGATGCTTCAGAACAATCAAAGTGCCTGATGGAAACAAAATGAGAGCCTTGTTTTACCAGCAGGAAAGGCCCCCAAATGCTTGGAAATGGGTTACTGATGGGAGTGTGGCAGCCCTTGTTTGCTCATTTCCATACTTGTTCATCTTCGCAGCACTTACTGAGCAGCAACTCTGTGCCAAGAACTTAAGCAGGATAAGAAAGAAACCAAACCCTAAACCCAGAGATGTCGAGTCAATTCTCACTTATGAGCTGGACCCAACTGACTACGACAGCATGGAGTTGCTTCTGATTCACAGAGACCCTCCAGGTCAGCGAAGGACAGCTTCTTTGGAGTTTCTGAGGCCACAGATCTTTATAGGTGCAGAAAGTCTTGACTTTCTCCTGTGGAGAGACTGATTGAATTGAACTGCAGACCTTGCAATGAGTCGACCAACATGTAACCCACTAGGCCAACAAAGCTCTTACATTAACTGGACACAGGGAGTATAAAGAAAACATGAGACAACTTCCAGCCTCCTGGCCCTCTGCACTACTGAGAGATAGAGGAAGCATTTAAATAAAAAAGGTGATGTATTCCTTACAGAAGGGTCATAGGGAGGAGACGAGACAGACAGGGTGCAGTGTAGCAATGATGAAACATATAACTTCCTCTGGTCCTTAGACACTTCCTCCTCCCAACCACGCTGATCCCAATTCTACCTTACAAATGTGGCTAGATCAGAGCATGTACACTGGTACAGATAAGAACTGGAAACAGGGAATCTAGGACGGATGATACTTGCAGACCCAGTGGTGAGAGTGGCAACACCAGGAGGGTGGAGGGAAGCTGGGGTAGAAACGAGGAGCTGATTACAAAGATCTACATATTACCTTCTCCCTGGGGGATGGACAACAGAAAAGTGGGTGAAGGGAGATGTTGGACAGCATAAGATATGACAGTATAATAATAACATACATTTTCAAGAGTTCATGGGGGGTGGGGTGGGGAGGGAAGGGAAAACAAAAAGCTCAGAAAGCAGATGTTTTGAGAATGATGATGTCAACAAATGTACAAATGTGCTTGACACAATGGATGGATGCATGGATTGTGATAAAAGATGTGCAAGCCCCCAATAAAATGATTTTTTTAAAAAGAAGAAGGTGATGTACCTGGAGGATTTAAGGCTGGAATTACATAGTGTGTGAAGAAGCGGAGAACAGTTATACCAAGAGTGTTGACTAACACTTACTTACGACTTCAGTGCTCTACTTGCTTTATTAAGATATGTGTTATTCTGACAGACATGGATATGATATTGTTTGTGAACATTCTTGAAAATTTCCTTGACCACCAATTTCCATCATTTGTGCCAACAGTATCCAGTCACGTAAATACTTCATCTGTCTAACTCAATAATCCATGTGTGTGGTTTGTAGTTAGCCTACATTTGTCTAATCTCCCCTTTTCTTTTTTTAAAATCATTTTATTGGGGTCTCATACATCATTTTCATCTCCCCTTTTCAACTGTGTTTGAAATAGATTACCATGGGCCAAATCAATGACACTATAAACAGAATGACCATGTGCTTCAGGGGATGATCGATAAGGTTCTTAATATAAAACAACAAAAATGTTTCTAAGGCAAACATGTAGGAAATATAGGCATATAGGCATATAGGAAATATAAATTTAGGAGTGGATTTTGCGCTTGCACTTCATCTTAGCTCCAATTTAAGAACAATTAGCTCTAACCTCATGGTCCTGCTGTATCCATGTCCTTAAAAAGGACATACAGAAGATAGGAGTAAAGCAAAGCATGGAGAAGACATTAGATGGTGCTCAGCTATCAGAATGAATAGCATCTGGGGTTTTGTGATTGTTGTTTTTAAAAATCATTTTATTGGGCGCTCGTACAACTCTTATCACAATTCATCCATCTATCTATTGTGTCAAGCATACTTGTACATTTGTTACCATCATCATTCTCAAAACATTTGCTTTCTCCTTAAACCTTTGGTATCAGCTCCTCATTCTAGAGGAGTGTTTTTAAACAAGCAGCCCTTTAAGTGAGATGTCAACTAAACCCACACGAAGAAGCACACCAACTTCTGTGATCCAAGGATTATAAATTATAAAATCCAAATCTGGAGGAGGGAAGGGCATCAGAGCCTTTTGTGAAGTTCTGGTTTGCAGAAGGCTGTGGATGACTGTGTAAGCCCAGAATACATTCACAGGACCTACATATGGGAAAAGTGTCCAGTGATTCCCCTCTGACCATAACTGAGGAAGGGAAATAGCCTGGATATCAGACAGAGTATTAGAGAAGCAATTATAGTAGATTGAAATGATAGATCTGACTAGAAGGGTTAAAACCTTGATCTTTGATCTCCCTTTTGATATGCTTTGAGTTTGATTTGGTTTTTAATATTTTCTGAATTTTTTCTTTTCAAATTGAAGCTATCTTTGTTGTATTTTCTTACTGTTGGTAGCATTCTTGACTCTGTTAAATATCCATGCTTTTCAGCATAGGAACCCTAGGTTGGGTCAAACTACAAAGACAGGACTAAGGGTTCCTGGGGGGTACAGCAGGAGAGAGGCACGTAATGGGGAGTTGATGTCTAGGAGTATAAGAAAGGAGAATTTCTTTGCAAAAATTATTGTGGTAGTGATTGTACAACACTGCCTGAAACGCCTGAAGTATTAAGTGATATGATGTCTGGATTATTTCCTGTTAAAATGGTTTGAAAAACAAATAAACAAAACCAAAGAAACAAATAATTAAAGGTGATTGATTGAGCAGGGCTAGGGGAAATGTTGCCTGCAGTAACTTAGTAAAGTGGATTTCCTCCCCTCATCTAACCAGTCCCGGGAGGGACAAGCTTCTTTAAGCTCTTACTGGGATGTGTCCTTGATGGAGATCCCTGGGTGCATAGTTATGCCCCAACTGCCCTGAGGACATTCCAGAGCCAAAATTGTAAGGTGCTCAATGTCACAAAATGTACAGATTCCAATCATTGACCCATCTCTCTTTGGGGTCCCACTGGCAACTGTTAGATATCGATCAGCCATCAACCATGTTTTGTGTATTGATATGCTGCCAACCATCTTTTTGTGATACTTCTCTTTGATCCTCTAAGTCCTTTTCAAAGCTCTGTATACCAGCAAAGTCTTGGACCACCTTACGACCCCGTGCTAATGGTTTCCCTCATGCAGATGCTATGTCTCTGTCATCTTATCCTTGTCCAACTTAAGACTTAACAAAGGTTCTCTGTAAAACACAGACAAACAGGGTGATGAAACCAATAGCGGCACTGGAATGAAGGGTTTCCCGGAGAGACTGGAGACCCTTTGGTGAGATGATTCAGGAAAACTTCATAGAAGAGACCATATTTGATCACAACCCCTACACTCATGGTATTGACTCTGACTCAGAGTGACCCTAGAAAGACTCAGGAGAACTGTCCCTGTGAATTCCTGAGGCTGTAACTTATGGGAGTAGAGAGGCCTCTCTCCTTTGAGGGGCACCTGGGGGTTTCAAACTGCTGACCTTGTGGGCTTAGCAGCTAATCACGACACCACCAGGGATCCTAGAGATAAATAAACTTTTGACTTCCCCACAAACTCACAGACAGGGAGGTATGCTACTTCAGTTTACTGCTCAATAGCACACCGACTCACATTGCACTTTCCACTAATGAAGAGCTTTGATCTAGAGTTTAAATAATGGCTATTTTTTTGAGTTCCCAAGTGGTGGCAATGCCTAACACAGTGAGCAGCTAACAGAAGTTGGAGGTTTGCAGAAGGACCTAGGAAGAAAGGCCTGGAGGCTCTCCTTCTGAAAACCAGCACTGACAACCTTATGGAAAGCAGTTTCACTCTGACACGCATGTAGTCTCCATGAGTTGGAATTGACTTAGCAAGAGCTAATACATGAAGAGAGATTTTTCAGATGGATTTCAGAAAAGTCCTAGACGTAGAACCCGTAAAACTGGACCCTGTGTGGCTTGGGAGGGTTGACGACATTGTCCTCATTTCATACCAGTCCAAGAGCCAACTTGAAACCCATCGGCGGATCTCAGAAAGAGTGGACTAGCAGCAGCACGCTCCCCTCTCCCATAGCACCCAACAGGCAGGAAAACAACGCCTTTGCTGTTCTTCGGGGACAGGCCCATGCTCACTGTGCTTGTTTCCCATTCTTTCTGGAGGGAGAGAGTCCAGGCCCAAGAGAGTCCTCAGTTCCCCAGCCCAGAAGGGTCAAAGGTGGCTTTGGGCCTTGGGATCTTCAAAATGAGAGCTGAGTACTTTTCTGACTCAGTCCAGGAGGCATTTCCCCTTTTGAACCTTTCCCTTCCCCCGATCCAGTAGTCAATCTCGTAAACTAGAAACTCTGGCGATACAAAAGGGAGGTGAAGGTGTTTTTTGTTTTGCTTTCCCCCGCGCTATGTGACTTTTTGCTTTTTTGTTCAAAAGCAGAGGATCTGTGAAAAAGAGCAAGAACCTCGAGGGGATGGATGACCCAAGCGGCTACACATAATGGGCCCAAACACACTTGGTTTGCAGAAGGCTCTGGGTGGCAGGGAACGCCCCAACTCCATCTGTAGGGTCCTCGTGGCAATTAAGCCTCCATTGAATTCCCTTGGACCATGGACTTGGGATGTGAAAAGCCTTCCCATGAGACAGGGTGCTTCAGAAAGGGAATTAAGGCAAATATGCCATAGTAGTTAGGTGACTGCTAGTCGGCCCCTCTCCAAAGCGACCCTACGTACCCCACACACAGCAATACTGCACGCATTAAATTTTCACACCTTTTCATTTGTTTTCCTTTTTGACTCATTTAAACTAGGTTCTGGTTTCTATTATTTTCTTTCTTTTGGATTGAGACTTTCCCCCCTATGCTTTATTTTGTTCTTTTGATACTGTTGATGGGTGGAGGGGTTGGGTTTGATTTTCTTTATAAAGAGTCTGTCTCTGACCCCCTCCCCCACCAACACACACACACACACACACACACACACACACACTGAAAACCAGGATAGGCAAATCTGTAGAGATCATAACTAGAATAATAATTTCTCAGGGTTATGGCAGGGGAGGTTGGTGGGACAGATGAAGAAATTGTTGGAAAATCGATAGTGGTATTAAATGCACCACGCTCTTAAATAGCGTCAAACCATTGAATTGTATGGTACGTGGAAACAAAACAAAAGCAACAAAACAAACAAAAACAAAAAACAATGGACTTAGACTTAAGAGCCCTTAGGAGGAGGACCCCGAGCGGTCGATGTTTCATTCTGTTTTCTGCAGCATTGCTGGGAGCCAGCACGGAGGAGGCAGCACCTTACAAGGCCCTGGTCTTTTATATGGCAAGTCCAGGAAGTCCTAGACTCTGGCAGGGAGGTGGAAACATCATTCATTTATTAAAAACCCCAAACACTTACTGAGTTGCACTAAGTGCCGGGGGCTTGTCCAGGCAGCAAGGGTACAAAGGTCAACCAAGGAGACACAGAACTTACCCTCGGGAGCTCATGTCTACTCTGAGGGCACAAACCACAAACAAAGGGTTTGAAAAAGTGTAAAAATAGAATATGTCAGGGGGGAAGAAAAACTATAAAGATACTCAGTAAAGGGGACTGAGAGTGAAAGAATGCTGTTGGGCACTGCCAAGTTGTGTCTGACCTGCGTACCACAGAACAAAACACACCCTCTGCTACGCCGTCCTCCCCTCTGGTGCTCTGTGTGACTGAGTGGGTGAAAGTCTATACAGGTGGTCATGGGTGGCCTCTTTGAGAAGCTGATTTGAAGGATTATCTGATGTCCTGGTCTTACACTGGAGTGCGAGTGAGATAATGAGCAGCTTCGTAGCAGTTCAAAATGTGTACATGCAATGAATAACCTACCAACCAGACAAAGCCACCCACTGACACCTGAGTCTGAAACGGCCCCCCCACCCCGCCCCCGACACACACACACATACACACTGCAGAACCAAAGGTGCCTTCTGAGATTTGGGCTCAGATAAGCTTCTGCAGCTGAAAGCAAAGAAGGCATGTGGAGAAAAGCCACCAGAGGCTCTCTGATCCTGGCCCCATGGGAGAGCGAGGGCCTCCAGCCACCTCTTCCCTCTCCACCCAGGGCCTGCCTGCAGCCCCCGGGTCACCTTGAGAAATGGCTTTTGGAGTGATCACGAGCCCCTGAGCTTGCTCTTGCAGCGCACATTGTCTGCGTTGGCTTTTGTCAAAGTGCCTTTTCATGAGAACAGATGCAGTCCTGTACAGGGAAGGGGCCGGCTAGCGTGTCACAGTCATAATGAAATCAGGAGCAGCTGCTCTGCGGATGCAGGGGCTGTGAGAACGTGGTGCAGAACCGCGCGCGGTAGAATCGGGGTGAGCTCCTAAGCGAGCACCTCCAGGTGCACCCTACTGCCCTGCCAAGGGCGCTGGGTCCTCAGGAGTGAAGCAGGGTCGCCTGCCACCCCTGTCTCTGACAACCTGCTGACCTCAGAACAACCATTCCAAGCTTTCAGTTCCTCCCCCTTCGCCTCACCCCCGGCCCCGACAACTCAGAATAGCACAGCAAATCTGAAGAGAATCAGAAGGACTGCCTTGTTTTTCTGGGTCTTGTAAAATCGCCCATTTTTGTCAGGTGCATCCTCTTGATGGTGGCTCCTATGAGTGGAAAATGTTTGTGAGTTTTCCTTTTCGGACAGATTTCTGCTTAATGTGGTTTCTAGCTTACCCTACTCACTACGCTGATTTAGGCTGCAAGTGAAGCTGTGTTTGAGAAAAGACGGTACACATGTCAGCCATAATGCATCTTGCCATGGGATATTTTAAGGTCCTTAAGTGAAGTTCCAGTGGCCGAGTGTTGGAGAACATGCATTTTAAAGTGGCAAGCTAAGAAAAGAGACAGAGATATCGTGTCATGCTCAGGATGAAAATGGCAGCAGTCTGGTTGGCAGCGCCTCTTCCGTGGCTATCAGACGGAAGCTGATTCAGAGGGATCCTATATTGGGTTTCCAAGACTGTCAATGTGTATGGGAGCAGAGAGCCTTGCTTTTCTTCTCTTTGGGGGCAGCTGGTGAGTTTGAACCACTGGCCTTGCAGTTAGTGCCCCATGGCTTAGCACACAACTCCACCACACTCTTGATCGTGGCTCTCAACCTATCCAGCTGACAGTAAGGGAGAAAGGATCTGTTAGCTTAGGGTGCAACGCAGCTTGAAAGTGAATTGACATGGAGGAAAAAGTATCAAAGAGAGCCTTCAAAGGATAGTCCATATGCTTTCATACGATGACACTGTGGCCTGAAGCCCTTGCTCACTTCACTTCCTTGTCCCTCACCAGGCACAATTAATAGGGTACAGGGATTAATTTCCCACTGCTGCGGTCGTAACAAATGGCCATAATCTGAGTGGTTTTAAGACAACCCCAATTTATATGCATACATTCTTCCAGGTTGGAAGTTGACAATGGGTCTCCCAGTCTCCAAAACTTAGAGACCCTTGTCCTCTAGGGACCCTCAGAGTCAGAATTGACTTGCTGGCAGCGCGGTTAGTCTAGATTCAAGGCACTTGTGGGGCTATATTTCTTTCTGGAGGCTCTAGAGCAGGGGTGGGGACCACCTAGCCTGTAGGCCCTTATCAGACGAAGTCAATACCAGCTAACATCCTAGGACTCACCACGGGGGAGCAGTTCCAGTCATCACATATGCTCAGTCCCTCACTGCCCTGCCATCAAATGATCTAACTCACAGAGACCCCACGGGACAGAGTGAAACTGGGAGCAGAGCCCCAACTTCATCCTGCAGCCATCACATGAGGGGTGACCAGTGTGGGTGAGGATGATATTATTAACATACAAACGACCCTAGGCATCCAAAAGTCTCTCCACCTCTGCTTTCGAGGATTGTCTGTTCCCTTTCGTTCTCCCAATTCTGAACACCGCCTGCCCCCTTCCCTCCTCCATCATGAAAGCCAGCAATAGCAGGTCATATTCTTACACGGCCAGCCTTCTGGTGCTGACTGACTGCTTTGTCTGACCCCTTTTGCTTTTCAAGAAACCTCGTGGTGAGTTACCCAGGGGCTGGTAACCACAAGATTGGCAGTTCAAAACCATCAGCTGCCTGTGGGAAGAGGATGAGATTGTCTATTTCTGCAAGGACTGAGTCTCTGAAACCCACAGAGGCAGCTCTACCATGTCCTGCAGTGTTGCTGCGTCAGGCAGGGTCACCTAGAGAAACAAAACCAGGATACTTATGATTATAAAAGAGGATCATTTTATACAGGGAGAAATAGCTAATTAGTCCGCACAGCAGTACAGAGGGCTCCGTTCAACTGGAACAGTTGATATTCATGGAACAGTTGCTATACTGGAAGTGTCTCATCTCATGTGGGCTGCTGGATCCCAGGTCAAGGAAGCAGACTGCAACGACAGAGTTTTCCCTCAGGCAAGGCAGGCAGAGTCTACCAGAAGACAGCAGACAGCTGGGTGGGTCAGCAACAGTCCGTAGCTCAGGAGCTTGGTGAAGCAGGCCCTGGTGGGATCTCCAATGCAAACACAGCGACAGGATCCACCAGCCTCAAGCTCAAGAAACCTAAGTACCCTCTGGCACAGTGTTGAAGCATGTCTGGAAGGCACCTCAAGCTCCAGCAACAGGATTTACGGGTGGACTTGTCCCACAGGTCGGGTAGCACACAAGTTGAGGCAGAGAACGAGCTCCAGCATCAGGATACTGGTCCCATCCCCAATGAGCAAGAGGGAGAGGGCATGCCCTGCTGTCTTTATTTATTCCAATCAAGCTGTGACCTGATCAAACGTCACTCACACATACCTATTGGCCTAGTTGGCACCATAAACCTAACTATCACAGTTACTATAAGTTGGAATTGACTTCGTGGAAATGAATTGTGTGGGTTTTTTGTTTTTGCTGATAGGGAGTCTTGGTGATGCAGTGGATTAGGCCATTGGGCAGCTAACGTAAGATCAGCAATTTGGACCTGGCAACCATGGGAGAAAGATGAGATTGTCTGCTCCCCTTAAATATTTATGGCCACCTATTCACAAGTTTGGGTTTCCCAAAATGGGGCAATTCTACTCTGTCCCACAGTTCACTAGGAGTGGGAAGCAGTTTGATGGTGGTGGGTTTGCTTTGGTTATTTACAAGGATTCTTGTGATTACAATGTTCCTACCTAGATCCTTCAAGAGAATCTCCCTATCACTAGGTCAGGTAATTAGCAATATTAATTTCTCCTGCCATGTACCATAGCAACGGAAGCCATGGTGGCATAGTGGTTGCAAACCACCTGCCGCTCTTTTCAGGTTTTCCATTCCCATAAAGAATTACAGTCTCAGAAACCCACAGGGGGGCAGTTCTATCCTGCTCTAATGGGTTACTGAAAGTAACTTAATGGCTGAATTCACTCAATGGCTGTGACTTTGGTTTTGCTTTTTGATTATCATAGGAGTTCCTGGTGGAATAGGCATTTAACACACTTGACTGTTCACTGAAAGGATGGAGGTTGGAGTCCACCCAGATGGGGCTTAGAAGAAAGATCTGGAGAAACTATTTCTGATCAATCAGCATCGGTAGTCCCCTGGAGTGTAGATTTATTCAGAAACACTAACGGTCACTCTGAGTCAGTATCAACTCAGCAGCAATTTGTAATGTAACACCACATAGGCACTGGGCTGGGAGAACTGAGGATATCTCTGAGGGACCTTCATGCCGCCCTATCAGTTCTTGGCACAGCTGCATTGCCACACAGGCTTGTTTGGCTGTGGTGTAAGATGATCTTTGGGTCAGGAATGCTGCCTAATCATGGAAGCTACTAATATCATGAAGCCATTGACTTTATTTCCAGAGCACATTTCCAAATGCTCTGAGCCCTTCAGAGAAGGTTTGTCACCCAAATTATCTTCAGATTCCCAACACCTAATAGAGTTAATAACATGGTAAGGCTTGATGAAGAAATTCATGGATGAATAAGTAAATGCAGTTGTAGGTCAGGTTCAAGTCAGGAAGGAGCCTGGTTTCCTAGGTGAGGCAACCCTGGCCTGGAGCAAGGTTAACACCAGACATGCTGGTCCCATTTCCTGCTTTAGCCAAGACTCACCAAATCTCCATGAAAACAAACAAATGAAAGATATACCTGCTGCCACCAAATTAATTTTCACTCATAGATACCCTGTAGAATTGAGCAGAACTACTCTATTGGATTTCTGAGACTCTAAATATGTATAGGCGCATGCAGTCTCATCTTTCCCCCACAGAGTGACCGGTGGGTTTGAATACACAACCCTGCAACCAGCAGCCCAACTTTTAACCCAAATGCCATCTACCAGGACTGTGATAGTTATAGAATCTGGCGTCAATTTCAGAGGATTATGATTGAAGGGGGTTGGGGTAGTCTGGCTTGTTAATCAAGATATAACCAATGAGGCCTCTTTGTAGGCATGGCCTTCTCCTGAGAATTCTGGGAGCTCCGGTTTTTCCTCCTGGGAGGTGGAACACATCCCTGAGGAGAAGCCACATGGACCTACTCTGATGTAGCCAGAACCCTGGGCCAGGAGTAGCCATGTGGAGATCACTGCCAGTGCTAGGAGGCTTACAACACCACTGAATCCCAAGACTTTCTATCCACTAGCCTGTGATTGTCCTGTACACAGCATCATTGCATGTGTTTCATGAGTTGGAAGAGGACTTTATATATTGGTATTAGACATATGGGCTAATATCAGACTTATGGACTTGTTCTGTACTGGACTGGGATGTTTTTTTCAATATGCACCTGCTCTTGTATATAAAATTCTTTCATATACACACATGTGTATATGAATTTGTTTTACAAGTCAACCCAGACTGACACAAGGGCTCTTTAAATCTTCATTCTCTTTCACTGACTTTTAGTTGATTCTGACTCAGAACAGCCTGATAGGGCAGAATAGAACTTCTCCCATGGGTTTCTGACACTGAAAATCTTTAAAGGTGTAGAAATCCTTATCTCTCTCCCATTGGCAACCTGTGACTTTGAACTGTTGACCTTGTGATTAACATCACACTATGCCGCCAAGAGGGCTCCAATTCTTCTTGGGGAAGAAACAAATACTATTTTGAAAACCTCTTGTACAGGTTGGCTCACAAGGGTTAGCTGGGGGAAATGATAGAGAATCAACCAGGGGTGTTGAATTAACTGTACACAGATGTGAACTATTAAAGCAATATACGAGCTAGATTGAATTACGGGGTTAAAAATGCAAAATGGTGACCTTGCCTAACAACAACAACAACAGCAACAACAAAATCCGGTATCTTAAAGTCAGGCTTCCTTTGCTTGATTCTTATGCCATAAGAAGGCCACTATATAGACTTCTTTGCAAAATGTCTACATTGATAATGATTTCTTCTACAGAAACTGTTCCATCCCAACACTCAAAGCCAGAACTCACAGTGATGTAATACCACCTTGGCCAATCTCCCAGAAACTCTGGAAGCCCAGGCAGCATGGATTGGACTCATGTCTTGGAATTCTGAGTTTCTTCATAACCAGGAAGTCTACCAGCAGCTGCTGCTGTACCAAGGTTGAGCTGATTCTTTATTGCCTCTTGATCATTTAGCTGCTTTTGAATTCTGGGAGAATACAAAAATATCTCTACCCCAAATTCTCCTCCTCCCTGTCCCCTACTTTTTCACTTAGGTAGACAGAGTTGCTTTCTATTATTTGCAAGCACAAGAAAATGATATGATGTAGCCACCAACTGAGACTCATTATATTTTCCACCAAAGATTGTGCCTTGGCTCCATAGGAGAGGAACTCTGGACTAGTGAATTATTACTCATGACCAAATAACCCCAGGGCATGGTAGGAGGACATAGATCAAAGGCTGGGAGACTGAGGGTTGTAGGGGAAGAAGAGGGAGGAAGATCAGCAACCACAGGCCTTGGAAACTAGACTATAAGTTTCACTTCAGCTTCAGAACAAGAGGAAGACTGTTTCCTGTCTCTGATATGAAACCCAGTTTGAGAAATGTTCAGCAGAGGTACATTTTTGACAAGATCAGAACAAGACTGAAGTAGGCGTTCCAACTGGGGTTGATTGAACTATAACTTTCAGGACACTTATACACAAACTAAGGTGACCTGGTGGGGCAGTGGGGAAGGGCTCGACTGTAAACCAAAAGTTTGGTGGTGGCAAGGTACCAGCCACTGAGAAGAGGAAAGATGTGCCAGTCTATATCTGTAAAGACTTACAGTCTTGGAAATCCTTTCAAGGCAGTTCCATTCTGCCTTATCGTGTTTGTATAAGTCAGAGTAGAATGGATGGTAAAAACTTTGGTTTGCGTATTATGCATGTAATGTGATTAGGTTGTATAGAAAGATTCTTTATCTTGTACACCAGTGGGAAATTCAGAAATAAGAGTCAAAGTGGTCTCAGGGCTCTGGCATTAACTTGTTATCTGAACTAGAGCATGCATAATAGACCACACATTGAAGTTGTTAAGGATTTCATCTTGCTTGGGTCCAGTCAGCATTCATGGAAGCAGAGTCAAGAAACCAAATGACATATTGCATTGTGCAAATCAGTTGCACAACACCTCTTTAAAATGTTGAAGACTAAGAAGAACCTGACTCAAGTCATGGTATTTTCTGTCTCCTCCTCTGTGTATGAAAGTTGGACAATGAATGAGGAAGACAGTGAAAGATTTGATGCCTTTGAATTATGATATTGCTAAAGAAGAGTGAAAGTATCATGGGTTACAATGAAGAACAAACAAATTTGTCTTGGAAGTACAGACAGACTGCTTCTTTTTTTGGGGGGGTGGGGGGGGCATCACTGCTCTCTGGTGGTGGGAGTAGGAGGCCCAGCCCCACTGCTGGAATTGAACCTCCGTCCCAGTGGGCCGCAGTTCCGCGCACAACCACTATGCCACCGGGGCTCAGCCCGACAGACTGCTTCTTTTAAGGGAGGATGGTGAGATTTTGTCTCACATACATGGGACATATTTCAGGGAAATGTGTCTTTGAAGAGGTCATTGTGCTTGGTGAAGTTGAATACCAATGAACAAGAGGAAGACCTTCAATGAAATGGACTGACGTGGTGGCTGAAAAAATGGGCTGAAACATAGCAACAGTGGGGAGGATGGTTCAGGACCAGGCGGTTTCTGCAGCACCTAATACAAGGCACACCTAACTCCTAAAAGGAAATTATTTGTGTAGCAGTCACCTAATCTGGTATCAATTTGAGGATTAAGAATTGGGGTGAAGTCTAGCCTGTCAGTCTGGAGATAGCCAATGAGACCTCCATGTGGGCACGACCTTCTCCTGAGAATTCTGGGAAATATGGTAATTCCTTTTTGGAGGCAGGGACACTGTTTCTCTCGGTTCCCTTCCTTGGAGACACTCAACTGACAAGGTTAACTCCCTGGGAGATATTGCAGCTGACAAGACAGATGGCAGCATGCTGATAGACCCTGAGCCCTGGAAACTGGAGGAGCCATAGGGAGACCCCTGTCAGAGCTGAGATGCTTTTATCACCACTGGATACACAAGACTCTGCACCCACTGGCCTGTGATTGTTCTGGTGTCATTGAATGTGTTTCCTTGAGTCTGAAGAGGACTTATGGATTAATATCAGACATTTGGGTTAATATGAGATTTATGACCTTGGATTGGACTGGGATGTTTTCTTGATGTACAATTGCTCTTGTATATAAAACTCTTTTTTATGCACACATGAGTGTTTATGAATTTGTTTCTCTAACCAGACAAACACAATTTGTTTAGAACTTTTTTTCTTTTAATGCCTTAAATCTAATGCTTTTTCAGCAGTATCCCCAGGTAGACTGTCAAGTGTTTGAGGGCAAAGATGATAGCTGATTTATTTATTTATTTGGAAGTTAATAGTATTCAGAGCATTGTGGTACTCCCAGTATATACATTTTTAATTAAATTAAGATATAGTTACTCATTTTTATTATTCTTTTCAGTTTTGAGAGAACAGTTTTCAATTTGATTATGTATTGTGCACCTCTCTACCTCCTTCTACCAATGAGAAATGGCATCGAGGCATTTTATAGGAATATTCAAGAAGCACTTATGGTGTGATACTTAAGTGCTAGGCTGCTAACCTTGAGGTTGGTTATCTAACCCATCAACAGCCCTGCTGAAGAAAAAACCCAGTATCTGTTTCCATAGAGATAATAGTCCAGTCTGTCCTTTGAGTCACTGAGCCAAAAGGGTCTTGAGGTATACAACACCGTCATAGAAATATTTAAGACCTCTCTCATGCCTTCTTTGTTATTTGTTCTGCAGATGGACTTAAACTTGTCATAAAATCTTGCTAGTAAAATCATTATCCTTTACCTATAACTAAGGTTGGTATAGATGTCCAGTCTTGCAGGGAGAAATACACACTTTGTCAGTTAGCCAGCACAAAGAAAAACGCTCTTAAAATATCCTTGTCAAGGAAGGTCACTCTCTTTTTATGTGGTTACTTGATTGTCTTAGTCAGATGAATTCCCTATGGTACTGGTTTAAAAATTATAAAGGATATGACAAATATGTGATATGTATAAAATAAATTGTCCCTAATCTGACAACTTTATAACATACTGAAGAGTTTACAGTTCTCAAGTATAATATGATGCAAAAATTGCCACACAAGAGTCTTATTAGATAACAGTTCCATCATAATGATCAAGGACTTATGTTCTGCCCCCAAATTATTCTAGATGTCTTGAGTCGAACCTTATTCCATTTTCACAGCAAGGCAATAAGATATGAGCTATTTTTGTCAGCTCAACTTTATAAGGTGATGGAATTGAAGCTCAGAGAGGTTCAATGAGCTTGTCTGAGGACACACAGAGAGCAGGTAATTAGAGGCTAGAGTTGACCCTGACCCTCACATCTTTAACCTTCTATCACATACTATTCATAGCCACTATGGATTCCCACCAGGAAAGTCCTCCATGACTGTGAAGTGATGTAAACTATCTAGTGTGGGCAAGAGATATCATGTGTAATTCAAATGTAAACAACGGATTCTTTTAGGAGGTAGCTTGAGGCCAGTTTCTTCATTGTAAAGGAAAAAATTAATGTCTCCTGAACTGTCTTCTGACTCAATTAATCTTAAAGTATAATTAAACATTCAGTCCTGTTGAAGGGAAATGTGGTGGTTATGTGCTTATGTTAATTCCATGATTGAGATGTAGGGGTGGAGTCTAGCCTGTTAATCTGGAGATAGCCATTGAGTAGCCAATGAGGCCTCCATGTGGGCATGGCTTTCTCCTGAGACTTCTGGGAAATCTCATGATATTTCCCTCATGAAGATGAGAAACTATTTTCCCTAGTTGTTGGGAGTTAGTCTCAGAGACAATGAACTGTGGATAAGACAAGATGGCAGTGTCCAAGGAGCTGAAGTAGCCGGAGGAGAAGCCACATGGCTTTACCCTGATGGAACCAGAACTCTGAAGCTGGAGAAGCCATGTGGAGATCTCTTCCAGTGCTGAGTTGCTTCTACCACCAATGGATGCTGTTGACGGACCATGAGCCCTGGAAGTGAGCCATGGGGAGATCCCTACCAGTACCGGGACCCTGCACTCACTGGCCTGTGACTTCGTGAGTCAGAAGGAGACTTTATAGACTGATATTGGGCATATGGGCTAATATCGGACTTATGACTTTGAACTGGACTGGGCTCGGATGCTTTCTCATGTCCCATTCCTCTTGTAGATAAACCTTTTCCTTATCTCCATATGCATGTTTATCAATTTGTTTCGCTAGTCTATCCAGACTAACACAGGAAGCAAAAAAGAGTGTTGGGAAACTTAACAGACAAGAATTGCCTGGTCAATATTAATGTGAAACATTTGGTCTCATTTTATCTTTTCTTTCTCATTTCAATTTTCTTCCACTTTCTTCATTTAAAGCTTACCTTTTAGTTTCCTTTTTGCTTCATATATTGGTGTATACCGACTAAGAGTTGGACTAACTGCAAGATCAAGGATTCCAAGCCACTAGGCACTCCTCAGGAGGAAGAAGATATTTTCCACCCCCATAAAAAGATAGGGTCTGACAATTGCTGAACACAAAATGGGATTATAACCATGTGTAGTAAAGAGAGTAGATGGTGCCTGGCTATCAAAAGATATAATGTCTGGGGTCTTAAAGACTTAAAGTTAAACAAGTGGCCATCTAGCAGAGAAGCAACAGACTTAGTGGTGTAATTTGGGGCACATGACTTAGATTCTGAGTGTTGGTTTGCTCATCTGAAAATGGGATCAGTCATTTGTTGTGAGGGGTTGAAAAGATTAAATAATTGAAGGGATGTGAAAACATCTAGCAGAATGGCTGGCACATAATCAACAAAGGTTGGTTTTAAGCTCTTTTTGCTTTCCCCCACTCTTTTCAAACATGGATTTACAGACTAAGACATGCCTTTACTCTGGGCAAACATACACTCAACAGAGATTTCTGGTTGCAGTTTGGTAAAATTCCAAGTTATTGCTGATTATTTCTGAAAGTGCCACGCATACTCAAATTAAATTCAATTTAATGGTTTCAATTGAATGGTTTCAAATAATGCAAATGTGGAAAAGAGCTGTGCTCACAAACCAGAATAATAGCAGCTGTGGCAGTTATCACGAATTTGACCAGTCCTACAACTAAACAAAAGAAGAAGTGGAAATTTGACATTCAAGTATATATCAGACAAGGTCTTCAAAACTAACAACCAGTTATGTTAAAGAGTAAGTACAAATACATACTGCATTTGGCTGTGTCACACTTTCCCATGTGACTAGGATAAATAAAGTCACAATAGTAATACCAGTAGTAAATCATATGTGACCATTTAAAATAAAAAGGTCATAAACATAAGGGACAAGTTAGAAGCATAAGCATAAAGATAACCATTGTCTGCATTTTTAAGACTCTATATATGAAAGTTAGCCAATTGCAAAGGGATAAAACATGCATTCTTACTAATACATTATTTGTTTTCAAATAGACACATAGGTTTGAGGTGAATTCAAAGCAATGCAAACCCTAATTTTTCAGATTAAGAAATGGAAATCTTAAGAGTTTGAAGATTAGGGGATAGACCTAGAATAAAAATAAGAAGAAAGATACCATAAAAATACTCATCAATTAAGATAAAAAATTTTTAACTATCTTGAGTGCAAATATTTATTGATGAACAAGTATTTCTAGTTTCCATCTACTGAAGATAGTACAGCTAAGTACCAGGCAGAAATGTAAGGTTGTTGGTTATTCAAACATCTTTCCCATTGTCCTCACTGGCACTGTTGTCTGAGGCAGCTATTGTTATTGTCATAGTCAATTATAGAAGGCTCTCATGATCACAGGAAGGGACCTGTGATGCAGTGGTTAAGGAACTTGATGTTTGCCATAAAACCAATGGTTCAAACCCATGCTTCTATAAAGACTACAAAGTTGGAAACCATACGGGGCAGTTCCACTCAGTCCTGTAGTGTCCTTATGAATTGCAAGGAACTCTATGGCAATTATTTCTGTTTGGAGGAAGCAGAACACCAGGCCTTTCTTCCCACTAGTGGGAAATATTTAACTTTTGCACCACTAGGACTTTGATCTGTACCCCTAGATGAGAATAAGAAAGTTTCTCTTAAATCAACACCTCTCTGCAAAGTGAGACTGGGCTAGAGCCAGGGCTGGGCTGAGAGAAGTGACCTGTAGGATTCAGTTCTAGTCCTCCTCACTCTGAAAACCTGCTTGTGAGGACCCTGGTAGAGCTCTGTCTACAGTGAAGGAAGATGTACTCACTGGTGTGGTGGTCATGTATTCATTTTGTCAATTTTGTGATTGAGATGTAGGGTTGGAGTCTAGCCTGTTAATCTGGAGATAGCCATTGAGTAGCCTATGAGGCTTCTGTGTGGGCATGGCTTGCTCCTGAGACTTCTGGGAAATCTCGCGCTATTTCCCTCATGGAGGAGAGGCCATCTCCCCAGTTTTTGGGAGTCAGTCTCCAAGATAATTAATTACAGACAAGACAAGATGGCAGCATCTGAGAAATTGAAGGAGCCAGAGGAGAAGCCATACGGCCGTACCCTGATGGAACCAGACCTCTGAAGCTGGAGAAGTCATGTGAAGACCCCTGCCAGTGCTGACTTGCTTCTACCACCACTGGATGCTATTGATGGACTCTGAGTTCTGGAAGCAAGGAAACATTGGGAGACCCCTGCCAGCACCAGGATTCTGCACCCACTGACTTGTGACTTTATGAGTTGGAAGGAGACTTTATAGACTGGTATCAGGTATATGGGCTAATATCGGACTTCTGACTTTGAACTTGCCTGGATTGGGATGCTTTCTTAATGTTCCATTCCTCGTGTATATAAACCTTACCCTTATATCCATATGTGTGTATGTGTGTGTGAATTTGTTTCTCTAGTCTACCCAGAGTCACACAACTGGTTATCTTCAATTAAGCATAAATTGTATAAGAGGAGTTTTTGAACTGCAGCTTATATGAACAGGAAACCATAAATATTATTTCCTGGTCCCAAGGAATTAATGTCAGGGGCCAATGATTGAGCAAACAAGAATAAAGGCATATATATTTATAGGGAAGAACCGCAGCTTCCATATGCTATCTTTATGGGTTACAGTTGAAGAGTCATCATGACTTCAGTGTGTTATCTTGTTTCCTGAAGGCAATCCATCCAAGAGGGGTAAAATAGAAACACTCATCTGTCATGAGTTTTCTGCCTCCTGTTCCCAGCCTTGGTAGCTTTGCCTTCATCTGTCTGAGACAGATAAGATGGATATTGCACAGAATTAGCAGAATCTAACTCCAGGGCTTGGAGACAGCAAGGGAAGAACACATCCATCAGCACCCGTGTCCTGTAACATGGATTCAAATAGCAATAAATTTCTGATGGGGTAGTGAATAGGAGAGGTAAAGGAGAGCATGGAAATCTTAGTTTCCTGACTTTTATTGCAAATGAATAAAACATAACAATAAAAATACAGTAAAGAAATATATAGCAAACTTTAGTTGTGGAGAAAACTGCTATAGGAGTTCAGCTATAAATCTTTGCAGCTGTGTGCATTCATCCTGAACCCTCTTTAGTTGACCAAATGCATTCATAGGGAAGCTGAAATACAATATTGAGAATATTTTATTTTGAAACAGGAGGTCATTTGTCATTCAGTGACAGAATTCTCACCTTCTGTCAGGGAGAGCTGAGTTTGATTGTTGAACAACTCCAGTAATGAGGAGATTTTATTTTGGAACATGAGGGCATTGGTGGTTCAGTGGTAGAACTCTCACCTTCCACGAGAAAGAGCTGGGTTTGATTGTTGACCAAAGCACCTCATCTATATCTAAAACTCATCTGTTAAAGAAGCCTCTGTACTGCGATGATGGAGAACAAATTTCAACAGCGCTTTCAGATAAAGACAGACTAGGAAGAAATGCCTGAGAATCTACTTCCTCAAAAGTCAGCCATTGAAAACCTATGGAACACTTCTATTTTGACATACATAAGCTCTCCATGAGTTGGAGTTGGCTAAAATGGTCATTGGTCACCAGATGACTTTGGTGTTGTCTTGGGTCATCCTCTCATTGGATAGTTGCCATCAAAGTTCCATCAGAAGGCATTGTGCTCACTGATTTGAAATTTCTTTGAAATGTATTAGTATGTAGAACCCTATTTCCCTACCTTGTAATAAATGTCTTCCCTAAAGAAAGAATGTGGCAGTCATGTACTTTGGTGTCAATTTCATGATTGGGAGTGTAAGAGTGGACTCTAGTCTGTCAATCTGGAGATAGCCAATGAGACCTATGTGTGGGCATGGTTTTATCTGAGAATTCTGGGAAATCTCATAATATTTCCCTGGTGGAGGTGATCGACTAAAGACTCAGTTTTTTGGAGCTGCTCTACTCACACAAGGCAGGCTCCCTGTGAGGCATTCCATCTGGTGATGGAACCAGACCTCTGAAGACAGAAATATCACGTGGAAACCCCTGCCAACACTGAGATGGGACTTCCCACCCATTGGCCCATGATCTTGAGCATTCAGCAGCATTGCATGTGCTTTTTGAGTCTGAAGAGGACTAATGGATTGGTATTGGACAGATGGGCTAATATCAGACTTATGGACTTGGACTGGACTGAATTGGGATGCTTTCCCAATGTTCCATTCCTCTTTTATATAAACTTCTCCCTTATATACATATGCGTGTTGATGAACTTGTTTCTCTAGTCTACCTGGACTAACACAAAGAAGCACATAAAATGATCAAAGGAATTGAAACTAGGGTCTAGGAGGGGAGTTTTAAAGAAGGGAGCAGGCTCTGCTTGGAGAAAGAATAGAAATCTTAAACAAACAAACAAATAAGTAGATAAATAAATAAAACAATAGACTTAAAGTCCATAAGGAATTCCTATTCTTAGTCAATTATTCATCTCTCAAAGTGCCATACACTGTACTGGAACTGTGATATGGAGAAGAACCAAAATAGAGATGAACAGAGCATAGTCCCTACATCAAAAAACCTCTTCTCCATGGCCAATGACCAAAAATTGAACAAAATCGAGTGTTACTTTAGATACAAATGAGAATAACATCTTCAGAAAAGGGATCTGAGAAACTGAAATGTTTGCCAAGGTCAAGGTAGCAATAGAAATTTCACCTGTCATTTGCTTATATGAATTGTTGTGCTGTCCTCCTCTTCAGTGATTATGAGCCATTGTGGCTACTGTGTGCTTTGTATGCCTTCTAAACTAAGGTGATCTTTTTTTTTTTAGCACCATAAGAATATTCTGTTGTGCTACATAGAGTTTTCATGGACTAACTTTTGAAAATTGACCACCAGAAATTACTATTATGTTTTAGCTTGGAAGTGCAACTGAAATTTATTTACTCTGGTTGATTGACCATTCCAGTACTTGAAATACAGGTGATGTAGGATCCATCAACTCACCACAGTAAGACAAAGAGCAATATTAGTTAAATGGTGCAATAAGTTTTAGGTCTTATTGAGAGAGTATTTCTCCCATAAAAAGACTATAGTTTCAATTATATAATTCGGAATATCCTGTAATAGTCCTGGGGTCATCGATTTAAAGGAATTCAACTATTTTATGCTTTCCGTGGTGTATTTCATCTGCCCTCAACACTGTACGATTCATATTGGATCCATCCAAACCAAATAAATAGAAAAGACCAATTGTGCCTTCTCCTATGAACACACTGAAGTTAACTGATAGGTTAGTGACCACGCTTTTCAAGAACATGAGTATGTAGGAATTCACGCTAACTGGCTGTGTTATGTCTTGAGTTCCTCTTGTGTCATAGGGTTGTGGAATTTCCCTACCTTTGATTAGTGGTGATTTACCATTTTTTTAGAGAAAAAAACCCCCCAACAAATTGTGAGTCTCTATCACAAATACCAAGGAGAGCGCTGACTTAATTTCCAGTCTCAGAAATCCTACACAGGGTCATATTGAGTAGGAATTGAATTGATGACAGAATTTTGGGATGGACAGATAGCTCCACAGTGGGATAGTGTTGTTGTTTGTCTTTTTGACCTGAATATTTTAAAAAAGGAACTTTTAAACATTCCCTGACACACTTCACTCTAGCTTAAAAATTTATGAGAAACCAAGACAAATAAAACCGAATTTTGTAACTCATGAAAGCGTGTCCTCATTGATACTGTCAATGCTCAGTGACCTCTGTGGAAAAATAAAGTGCAAACTTTATTTTTACAATCACTCAAAATTTTCTTCACCCACCTGCAGGCTTTCCATACTTAAAGTAATAAAGAATTCAAAATTGGCTTTGCTTTTGTTTTTCTTTGCTTACTGTACAAATGTTTGTAAAACAGGACATTTTAAGAGAACTTCTCTGTGTGCTTTTAATCAATTCACAAAATAAGACAATTCACAAAATAAGAAAATATCTCCTGTGTACAAACACGTTGTTTTCTCATAAGACTGAAATAAGTGTATATGCACATACAATATGTGAATGTAGCATATGACACGGCAACAGGAACATGTTCCTAAATATGTCAAGTTGTTTATCATGTGCACAAAATGTAACAGTAGTGACAGCAATGGAACTCTTCCTTTGAAATTTGCCGTGGCCCCCATCATCCAGAAATAAAAGTTCATAGATTAAATGTCGGTTCTAAGCTTACCTGTCTCACTTCCAATCAAAGGCTGGTTGGCAAAATGCTTGACAAAGTCCTTCAATGATGAGAATTCATTAAATCCAAATTTAAATGAATATCCAGTATATTCAACATGAAAATGTTTGACAGAGTCTTTGGCTCTGAAAGGAAAAGCAAGCATTCAACATTACTGGATGAAAGAATATCTTTTTGATAGGAAACAACTGTTGGTTATTAGTATCATAAATAGCTCTTTCCAAGAACTGAGAATTATGACAAAATCATCAAAATCACTAGTAATATCAACTACTATTTTCTTTTGGCGGGCTAGGTGTTTAAAATTTTTCATTCCCCTGAAAGAGTAGACATCATTTTTCCTGTGCTCTCCTCCACTTACTGAAAGTGTTCTTGAATGTTAGTCCCCTTAGGGGAAAACATGACAATTTGCCATAGAGTTGATTGCAACTCAAGGGGATTTGATGTGTTACAGGGTGGAATCTCCCATTGTGTTTCCCATTGTCACCATACTGGAAGCCAATGATCAGAATTTTCCTTTCAGGTTTTGCTAGATGGAATCCAACCCCCAAATTTTAATTTAGTAGACAAGCCCAAACCCTTTCCTTAAAGTACAGGAGACAAATTGCAGGGAATAAAGATGATAAAATGGCATATGACCCCTTCACCATAATTTTTCTTTCTCTTTAGATTTCCTCATGCATCTACTACAACCCAACTTCTCTCATTTAATTAGTTCTGCGAATTCAACCCTGCAGAATAAAATATCAAATTCTCTTATCGCCATTTTCACCTCAATTTTGGAATATGGCAGAGTATTTAATTAAAAAATACTTAAGCCCATTTTATCTGGCCTCCTATGATGCTCTCTACACAGTGCACACTCCAAATTGAGCTAGAATCAGAGTGACCTAGAGAGTTTGTTAACTAAAACCCAGATTACTGGGCCCCGTTTTGAGTTAGTAGGTCAAGGAAGGAGGCTGAGAATCTGCATTCCTGACACATTCTCAGGTGATGCGGAACTGCTGCTGCTCTGGGGTGCACACTTTGATAACCCCTGTTCTGATCCAACTGGATCTGCTACTGCCTCTGTCTTGTTTTTGCTGTTAGCCACCATCCAGTAAGCTCTGTCTCATAGTGATCCCATGTACAACGGAAGATGGTACTGCCCAGGCCTGCACCATCAACAATTGTCCTTGTGCTTGAGTCCAAGGTTGTAGCCACTATATCGATCCATTTTGTCAAGGGCCTTCCTCTTTTTCACTGCCTCTCTCCTTCACCCAGCATGATATGTTCTTCCAGGGATAATTTTCTCCTGAAAGCATGCCCACAGTTTGTGAGACACAGTTTCAACATCTTTGCCTGTAAGAAGCCTTGTGGCTATATTCAACTAAGTTAGAATTTTTGGTTCTCTTGGCAATCCCTGGTACCTTCAACGTTCCTTACCAGCACCAGAATTCAAATGCAACAATTCTTCTTCAGTCTTCCTTACTCTATGACCAACTTTCACAAATTTATGAGAAGACTGAAAATACCATGACTTGGGTCAGGCACACCCTAGTCTTCAAAGTGACATCCTTATCTCCAACACTTTAGAGAGGTCTTGTGCAGCAGATTGACCCAGTGCACAGCATTGACTGCTGCTTCCGTGGGCATTGTTTGTGGATCCAAGAAGATGAAATCCTTGAGAACGTTACTCTTTTGTCCACTTACCGTGATGCTACCTATTGGTTCCGTTATGAGGATTTGGGTGTTCTTTACATGAAGTTGTAATCCATACTGAAGGCTTCAATGCTCGATGCTCATTAACAAGTGCTTCAAGCTCGCCTCACTTTCTGCAAACAAGACTGTGCCATTTGCATATCACAGGTTGCTAATAATCAGTTCTCTAACTCTTTGCGAATAACAAACCGTGGATAGGCCTGAAAAGAATAAGAATGCCAGAACACTTCACGGTGCCCCTTTGTAACTTGTACATGGAGCGAGGACCAGTCATGTGAACAGAACAAGGGAGTACTGCATGGCTCAAAATCAAGAAAAAGTGCATCAGGGTTGTACCTTCTGACCATACCGTTCTATCTGTACCCTGCTGAGTTATTGCTGTCTTAACCAGGAATACCTCCCCCCTCCACTGCTTTAAATCCCAGCTACTCCTTAAGTTTCAGGTCAAGTGCCATTTCTGTGAAACATTATATGAGATGCTTCCAGTTCCTTTCTCTCTTCTCAGCCACCCCAGCACTTATCTAGGCTTCTCCAGGTAAACTCTTTTACTGTATGTACTCTGTTATTGGTGGACACCCTTAATGCGCCCCCCCTCCCCCCAAGAGACTACACTCTCTGAGGACAAAGTTTTGAATCTTCTACAGTACTTATCAGAGTGGATTACTGACAGAGAGTGGATTCTCTTAAGTGTTTGCTATTATGGAAATCAAAGTTTAATGAATGAATACATTCTCCCAAACAGCTCTGTGGTTCCTATTCCTTCTGCTGGTCTTGTTGTTAGGTGCTGTCCAGTTCGCTCTGAAGCATAGTGGTCCCGTGTGCCACAGAAGGAAAGATTCCTGATCCTGAACCATCCTCACGTTGTTGTAGGTCCTGTGTCAATCCATCCCCTCGAGGGACTTCCACTTTGTCTTTGACCTTCTACTTCATCAAGCATGAGCTCCATTTCTCAGGCGTCATCTCTCCAGATAATGTGGCAATGCTCTAATGCTCTTCATAAGTTGTCAATCCCTCAGAGACAGACACCTATCCTTTCTTCCTTGCCTGTTCTTAGACTGGAAAGCTCTTCACCGTGGGTGACCCTGCTGGTCTTTGAAAGGCCCATGGCTTGGCTTCCATCCTCACTTCAGAAAAGCGGCACCCAGCCTGGGGAACTCTGTAAACATGGGCTCTGCACACATGGGCTCACCCTGAGCTGGGGTTGACTTGATGGCAGCAACAACAGAGAGCATTAAATTTAGTGATGAACAGCCACTTTCTTGGTTCTGTCCATTACCGTGAGGGTTTCAAGACAGCTTTGAGGGTGATGCAAAGACGGGACACTGGCAATTCAGAGAAGACTCATCTGAAAGCACAGACAGACTTCAATAGACCCTCAGGCTTTATTTTGTGCCTAGAACAATATCACGACCGGGCTCCATAATCCCTGAGTGATAAGATACCGAATCACATTCCCAAATACTAGCAATGATAATTAGTGATTGATAGTTAAAGTTGTTATGTCTATGTAATGTACCTCCTAGATTATTTATGAGCTTGAGATAAGTGGGTAAAAAAATTAACTAAAATTCTTTGTTTTAACAATCCCACAGATTTGTTGGATAAATTTGATTCATGCAAGAAAGTGTCTGTAACCTAAACACATAATGGATTATACCATTTGCTATTGATCAGAGAAAGCACAGCTCTCCATTTCTATCCAAACAGAATTGTCTTTGTTGAGCAATTGTCTTTGTTGAACAGGAATAAAAACTTTCTTGTGTCAGCTCCTCAGGAGGGATTGCAACAGGACACCTCTGATTGTCTCTGGAGATTAAATGGTGCTCCCACTGGATGGAATATTATGACAATAGCAGCTTGACATTTTTATAAACTCAAAACCTCACCATCATTCGCTCACCACGACCCTATAGACAGGGGAGAATTATTGCCTCTGTGCATTTCAGAGTTTGTAACTGTGGGAGGAGAAAGTTTTATCTTTTTCTTGCTTGATATTTGATGATGGGCAAAAAGTAATGGGGGTCCCTTTCTGTGTTCTGTTTCTGGAACTGTAAATCTTTACAGAGGCGGGAGGCCACATCTCCCTTCCATAAAGCAGCTGGTGGTTGTGCACTGCTCAGAGAATCACAAGGCTCCTTAGTGAGTGGGTAGTTGCAGGTAATTTCATGGACTCCTCCCATCCTCTGCCTAAGGCAGGCCAGCCTGTCCCAAAGCCAGGAAAATTGGGACATTTCAGTGGAAGCCCGAGAGAGTCTGGCCTAGACCTACTACCTACCCCTGGTTCCCTCATGGTTAGCATCGACAACTTCCTTGGTCCAGCCAGCAAGCCAGAAAGAAAAGAGGGAGGAAAGATCCTTAAAGGGCAGGGCAGTTTCTGCTCTCATGCATCATACCACCCATGATCAGTGCTTGGTGCCTGTGGCTATGCTGCTGATCAGGTACCCGGGGAGCTTCAGACTATGATGGTCTAGGGATTTACCTCCCAAATGTAGTGTATACAAACCCTTTGGATCCCAATCAGCCAAGTGGATGGCATAGGGCCGAGCAGCGTACCATGACGGTGCTGGGCATAGAGTCGCTGGGAGTCAGCACCCCAACTCCCAGTGACTAACAGCGGTGAGCACTCTGTGAAGAATCGATTACGTTTCTTACCATTAGAGTGAAACATAGCCGGGGAAAGAAAGCCCATTGATAGAAACAAAACCAAAAAAGATGAGTCACATTATTGCCTGCTGGACTTCGCTACTATGAAAGCTGTACAGCTCCACATCACTGATTTTGTCAAGAGGGCTAGGTGTCAAGAGTGTATGCTCTGGTGCCGTTTCATGTCCTTCTTTATTGGGTTCAGGGCACCCCGTCACCCTGGTTTTCAGTGTCTTCATCAGTAAGGCCAGAGATTTGGTTTCAGAGCAATTCATCGTTTCTCCAGGGTACTCTCTCTCTTTGCTGCAAGTTGAATAGGGTAAGAGTATTTGTTCTGATTGTCTTATCATTTAGAATTTGTCCTGAAAAAAACTTCACTCTCACTGCCATCAATTCCCTTCTGACCCATGGCGGCCCTATAGGACAGAATAGACCTGCCCTGTGGGTTTCCAAGACTTTAAACCTTCATGCATGTAGAAGGTTTCTTTCTCCTGCAGTGCGACTGCTGGGTTCAAACTGCTGTCCTTCCGGTGAGCAGGCCAATTCACAGCCCACTGTGGCACCAGGGCTCCTCTCTGATGACCTGGAACTCCACCAAGGGTCAGTAGAGTTTTAAAGTCTTGCAATTTCAGTCTGAGGATAAAGTAACTGCCCGTGTAATGACAGAAGGCGCCATGTTGAGTGAGCCATATGTTCTGAAGTGCCCTTACCTGACGGAGAGGGAATACATCCCAGCCTTTTCATTACTGTCCCTCAGCAGGTAGCTTCCATCACATCCGTTGGAGAGAAGCAGCGCTTCCGCAGCGTGGCGGCTGAGGTTGCTGTGATACCACCTAGGAAACAAAGAGTAAGTAGTGTGATCACCCTGGGAAGAAATGCCTCTGTCCCTGCCTCTCTCGTTTCAGTGCACGATCCACTCCAGGCACCCCAGAGACCATGCTCTCAAACAAAAGGGCAGGGGAAGGACATCACTGGGAGATGTGAAAGGTGAGACCAGAGAAAGCTGGGCTACTGAGCCAATGGAAAAAAAATCTGAAAGTCCAAGACCAAGTTAGCAATCAACCTAGACGTTATTCTCTTTTCTACCTTCTGTCTTTCTTTACATCTCTCCTTCCACTGTCTGTCGGGGTGCCCTTTCATGCGACTCACTGTCAGAAGGGAAATGAAGCCCACAGAATTCATGTTTTTGTAATGAGATGCAAGCCTCTTCAAATCTATTGTTTCAAACTGACAAATGTCTGAAGAGCTAGGGGAATTCCCAAGGAAACTCAAATTGATCCATGAGTTTTTCATGTTATTTTAAAAAATTTTTAATGAGTTTTTAATTTTAAAAATGTTTTATATAGAAAAGGCAATATCGATTCATGATTAAAAATAAAACAACACAGAATGGCTCCTTGGGGTTTCTGACACTTGGGTGTATTGTTATGGAATCACCGGCCACGCCTTCCTCCTGCAGAGCAGTAGGTAGAAACTTTGCTGGTCTTGTGGTTAGCAGCCCAATGCTTAACCAGCTGCATCACCACAATGGGGAACATCACAAAAAGAAAGCCTTTTGCTGGCTTCTCAAATTCCTGGGTTCCTTTCCCCAGAGGATACGATGTTACCTATTTTTCTTCTAGAAGGCAATCAATCATCAGGTGATGACTGGGGAATCTCTGGGTAGTACACACCGCTTGTATGTTCAGCTGTTAATGGTAAGGTTGAAGGTTCAAATTCACTCAGAAGTGCCTCAGAAGAAAGGCCCGGTAACTTCCTCCTAAAGCACCACATCTGAAAACTCTATGGAATACCGTTCTCCTCTTACACTTCTGGTTTCACACTTGATTCAACAACAAGTGGTTTAAGGCCTGCCTATGTGTCCTCTCTCCTAATGCCAAGGAGAAATGAGCATTGTTGGTGCACTGCTCTATGTTCTTTTTAAATGAAAGCATGGAGACAATCTAGTGTGGTTATATTGCATGACAGCCTCTAGAGAAGTTTAAGCAAACCCATTTTCATCATTGATTGTGATTCATGGTGACCCCATATGTTTCAAAGTAGAATGGCATTCCACAGGATTTTAGTGACTATAGTTCTATCGTCTTAGACTGTAAACTTCAGGTCTTTTTTCTGGGGCTGTGTGAGTCTGGGACAACTAGAGCAACAAATCCAGAATCATTCATATGTATATAAAGAGGTTTATTGGTAGCAGGGAGGGGCAAAAATGAGGAGTGGATACCAGGGGTGGGGTGGGGGAGCACTCAGGTGGAAGCCAAGTGTTTTGAGAATGATGAAGGAAACAGATGTATGGGTGCACTTGACACGATATATGTGTGGAGTGTGATAAGAATTGTATGAGCCTTCAATAAAATGATTTAATAACAAGAAAAGAGAAAGAGCTTTATATAAAAGAGCAATTGAATTTTGAGGAAAAAAATCCTAGCCAAGTTCAGATCATGTCCATAAGTCCTATATTAACCCATATCTTCAATATCAATCTATAAATTCCTCTTCAGACTCACTTAACACATGCAATGATGCTGAATGCAGGAAGATCACAGGCCAGTGGGTGAAAAGACTCACAGAGCCAGTGGTGGTAGAGGCATCTCAGTGCTTTCAGGTGTCTCCCTGTGGCTCCGGGGCTCTAGCATAGCTCCCTGTGTCTTAACAGGAAAGGTTCACAGGGAGTGTATGAGTGTTTCACCTCCAATGAGCTATTATTCTCCTTCGTGGTTCCAAATGAAGTCATCAAGCTGCAACCTGATTGATAGGCTAAACCCTACCCCTTCACTCTTAAGTCTCAAATTGACAACAGATTGTGTAACTATCACAGGAGTATTGTTGGGTGGATTCAAAATGCCAGCAGAATTAGGTGGCCAGTAAGAAACCCCACAGTGGGTATGCCAGTTCACAGAGTGAGCAAGGTGATTGTCTTCAGGCAGGACTCTTGTTAGTGGAACATATTAAGGTGGTTACTGGTGCAGCTAATGATCTTTGTAACGATATATGTGATCTTTGTAACCCTTGTCTGAGCAGGGCAGGAGGTCCGAGGGGCTGAGGACAGAGAGTCACAAAGACAGGCCTGCCTGCTCATGAGCATAATTGAGAATGGTGTCCCGAGTCCTTTCTGGTCTGAATTGTAACCAGATATACCAAGACACATGGAGGTTTCCAAGGAACCCAGAACCTGTGGATGCAGAAGGAAACAAGGACCTTCCTGAGAGCTGCCAGAGAGAGCATGTTGCCCAAGAACTGGTGGGCTGGATTTAAACTTCTAGGCCCCTAAACTGTGAGAGCATAAATGACAGTTGGTGAAAACCACCCACTGTGGTATTTCTGCTGTAGCAGCCCTAGATCATTAAGGCATCATCTGTGGAAGGAAGTTTCTACAGAAGTCTCTAAGCTATCTACTTTCTAAATCTGTATTTCCTGATATATGTTTCTTCAGCAAATTTCCCCTTTTTGGCAACGGTGCTGCCATCCTGTATCAGCTATATATTTGCTAGCTGAAAGAATGGCATGGAGAACAAATTCTTAAAGAACACCCACTGGGTGATTTACCCGCAGAAGAGCCCCATTCTCTCTGCAGACTCCCAGAGAAGTGCAAATGTGTGCAGTACAAAATGCTTCCAACAGACAGCTGGAGAAGTTAAAGTGTAGTCTTATGATATTTCAGGTTCAGGCAAGGTTAAAGGGTTTCCATTCTTTCTAAAAGAAGTCTCCCAAAGTCCCTAAAATACTTTTTGCCAATACTTATTCTGAGGGTAAGCATTTTAGCATAAGATTCAGCTTGAGTCAGTAGATATTGACTCAACATTGATATTCAATATCAAATATTGAATATTTGAGGTGGACTTGAAGTAATATTTGATTCAACAACATTCTACAACAAAACAGTTACACAGCAAAATCCTTTGAGGGTTTTCAGTGGGTATGTGGTCAACGTTTGAACCATTTGCAGCATTCTTCTGAGTTTTTTTTTATTTTAATAGGTCAACAGAACTTTCTTTGTACTTGGAATTTTAAAACAAAAATCCTTTATATTTTGATTACATACCACAAATACATGATATTTCAGGAATACATAGGAAATAATTGTATATAAAGCCAGAAGAGTGCATTGTGCTCAAATTTAGAAAGTGTTTCACCAGTGTTAAATCTTGCTTGAATCAAGATTTCCCTTTCTTGAGATTTTTAGCAGGTCTGGGCCTACATAAGCCATGTATAGAGACATGTCACATGCATATTATAAAAATGCAATGGAATGAGGATCTTCATGTCTCCTATAGCTTTTCCGCAAAGACCTAAAATCCCTCTGAGTTGCGTATGGCATTCCTATTGTCTCTGGGTGTATATGATTGTGGTGAAACTATATGCAGAAAACAACACCCATTCAGCAATGTCATTAAACATATGTAGTTTAATGGCACCAATTATTATCTTTCAAGGTACTCTTAGCTACCTTTTAATGACCACAGGGGAATGAATGTAGGTCCAATACCATTGTAGACTCTTTGTAGGAACCTACTCACTTTTGGTAAGAATGGGGTGCAGGATGATGCCATCTATTTTTTAAAAATATCTCCTGACCCAAAATATAATTACAAAAAAGACAATGTTGTGATGTGCTGTCAAGGGGGTTGCTAATGTACAAACGGACACCTTGGTGGAATAGGGGTCATGCACTGAAGTCTCCTTGCCATCAAGTCAATGCCCACTCATAGTGACTCCCTGGGGATTTCTGACACTGTAACTGCTTCCAGGAGTAGAAAGTTCAGTCTTTCTTCTGCCAGGCTAGCTGTTGGTAGTTTTGAACTTCTGGCCATATGGCTCAGGTATCCTCAAACTATGGCGCACAGCACACATGTGGCCCACCAAGGACGTTTATCCGGCGCACCAGGTAGGTTTTTTTGTCGTCATTGCCTGTCCTGCTTAGCAGGTGACTCATCCTGAGCCCACAGTGAATTTGCTCATAGTTTTGTTTTTGTTTTTTTAAACCATAGTCTGGCCCTCCAACGGTCAGAGGAACAGGGAACTGGCCCCCTGTTTAAAAAGATTGAGGACTGGGTTGGGATGCTTTCTCAAGCTCCCATTCCTTTTGTATATAAACCCTTCCCTTATATCCATATGCATGTCTATGAATTTGTTTCTCTAGTCTATCCGGACTCACATACCCTGCTATGTTTGAATCCCTTGTTGCAGCCACCAGGCTAATCCCTTCCAGCGAAGGCCTTGGTCCTTTTCCCTCTAACTACCTACTTTACCAGGAAGAAGACAGGGTTTTTAACTCTCGTCAAGCAGCACAGGCTTGGAAACTCACAGGGCAGTCCCTCGCTGTCCTGCAGGCTGTTGTGAGTCGGCGTTGACTGGGCAGCAGTGCGTGGGCATCTACTTTACCCAACGTGGTGTGCTTTCCCGGGGATTGGTCCTTCTTTGTTATTGTGTCCAAAGTGAACAAGGTGAAAAATCCCATCCTCTTTATTTCTAAAGAGGAGTCTAGGTCTGCTTGTTTCAAAATAGATGTGTTCACTCTTTTGGCAGTCCATAGCATAAGTCAAAAAACATCCATACTAGGGGTCTAGTTTTACAAGTACAAGTTTATTACAAACAAACATGTGTTCAAAGGTGCCTCTGTTATCAGTGGATACCTGAAGACAAATTCTCTCAGGAAGATATTTCTCTTAGTCTGATTAGGGTGTCTCTCCTCCCCCAAGAAGAAAAGGTCCAATCAAAACCAGTGAATTCCAAGACGATCTGCTGGGACCATTCAAGGCGGAGTTCAGCTCAGGTTATGATGTCTATTTGACGGGGGGGGGGGGGGGGGGGGCAAATGAGTCATTTGGATAGGTTTTCTTAAAGAACAGGGGGCAATCATGGGAGTGTATTAGGAACAAGTTTTCAGACCATTGAAGACTATAGTTGGTAGGAAAAAGACCAAGAAATTTATAAGGAAGAATTTGTTTTATGAGGAACAACAACGTATCGCTCATTATTAGAGGGGGGTAAAGCGTGGCCCTAGCTCAAGATATTACCCCTTTCAAACTTATATTTGTTGCTTAGAGTCAAAGAATGTGGAACCGGAACATGATTTAAGTCCCTTGAGGAGACTCAAACTGCTATATTGATGTGGTATAAATGGAAGGGTTCAGAATTCCTCTTAGGGGGAGGGTCTCAGAGATGAACACACTATTGCCTTTTACCTTCACCTCTTTCACAGATTCTGGTTTCTGCAGGTTTTACTGTGTATAAGGATAAGTTAAAAAAAGTCTTGCTGGGGTGAGCCCTGGTGGTGTAGGTGGTTGAGTGTGGGACTGCGGCCCTCAGAGTTGGCGCCTTAAATCCAGCGGCGGCTCTCAGGAGCGGCACTGGGTGGCTCCCACAAAAACAAACAAACAAACAAACAAAAGTCTTGCTACAAAACCACAGATTTTTGATCTGACAGCTGTTCTGCTTTGGCTTGAACTGGCCCAGGAGACCTCTCAGAAGAACTGCCTTGATTAGACTTGATGCTCTGGATCAAGTTGCTTCCTGGGTTTGAGCCAGTTCATAAAATTATCTTCGCTAGCTTTGATCTTGCTTGGCTGTAGATGTTTGTTTCTTTTCTTTTCTTTCTTCCTTTTTTTTTTTGGTTTTCAGTGTATGAAAACCAGGATTGATAAGTCTATAGAATCAGAAAGTGGAATAAGCATTTTGAAGAGGAGAGGACCCAATGGTGGTGGCAGGGTGAAGGGGTGATGATGTCCAGGGACCCATATAGAAAAAAGACTATTTGGAAATGGATTGTGGTAACAAATGTACAATTCTGCTGGATGTGCTTGACCTATGAAATGATTTGATATATGTATCCATCCCAATTAATAATCATAAAAAAGCCTCTTTGAAATGTCAGCTCTTGCTGAGGCCAGAGTATTCATTTCAAATAGAAAACATCAAGCCAGGTGAGATCCCAACTTCAGTATCTGGTAATGACCTGGTCTCCCTCCACCAGTGCCTGGACTTCAATCAGAGGACATGTCATTGATGTGGCTGATCTTCCCTGCTTTGATTAATCTTTCAGGTCTCCCCAGCCTTCCTAAAAACACAAATATCTAAACACTGCCTTATGTGGGTCACCAGCTCCAGAAACTTCTTACAAAGCTTTAATGAATTGGAAAGATCTCTGCTTGTATTTTGATAACAATTTATTATGAGCCATTACCTGGGCATCATCTCCCCTCACCCCCAGAGTCACAAAAGAGTAATCTCTTGCTGTTGCTCTTGAAGGATCCTAACGAGAGGCAGACAAGGGTCACTGAGAGAACTTGTCTGCAGCTGTCCAGAGACATGTTTAAACACATCGTTGAGCTAGAACACAAGCAGCAATATTTATTGATGTACGCTTAACTATCTGATATCCTTCACCTCCACAATGCAAAGACAAGCTCTTCATGAGACTTCTTTGTTGATAGTTCAGCTTCATACGCATATGAGATGAATGATAGAATTAAATTAATAATAATAATAGTTGCTGCAGAGTCAACTTCAGTTCCCGGTGACCTGATGTGTTCTGCAGGATTTTCAGTGGCTGGTCTTTTAAAAGCAGATCACCAGGGGGGGTGTCTGAAGCATTGATTTGGACATGGCTAGTCGCTGAGTGTGTTAATTGTTTGTACCACTCAGAGACACAGACCCTAAAAGCCTAATCTGTGTAATGTATCCCTTCTAGAGGAAATGACAGCCATTAGCTTGAGTATATTCTTTTTCAATTTTGTCCAGTGTTTGAGATAACATCTAAGCCCGCTCAAGGATTTAGGTCCAATTTTGCCTACTTTTTGCTAATAGTGAGGAGCTCATTACTTTTACAGGCAAGCCAATTCCTTACTTCCATGATTGACAGGCAGAAACTGATGGCCTACATTGAAATGACACTTTCTGCTGAATAGCTTTCAACAGAGAGTCCCAGAGTTCCTTCCTGCAGTTAGATAAACGATGCCTAAGTAGCTCGCTGAAGGCATTTAGACTGCACTCTCTCTTCTCTCTATCACCATCTTCTGCTCTCATAACACGTTTTTCAGTCTTTTTGTCAGCCGAGAACCTTATTATCTAGGGCCCTTATCTTCCCAGACAGCATTCCAATTTTAAAAATTGATCTTTAAGATAAGATCTAGTTAGTGTCCCACAGAGCAACCCAGGACCTCCCTCCCTCTGGCTTGCTGGCTGCAGGGGACATACAGTAATACGGCTGCCCAAGTTTCTTCAAAGACACATCACACAGCTGATTCATTTTGAATTCACTGTTGCTCAAAACTCACAATCACAACATCTTGCTCAGCTGTGTCATCACTGCTGACCAGCCACACTTCGAAGACTGATGTTTTCAGAATCAAATATAATAAAGAAATCCCTTTACTAATGGGACACACCAAGTGAGTAGGTGTACTAATGATCAGCGAGCTTGAATAGCATAGCTCTTGGTGGTTGTGTCAGTCCGGGTAGACTAGAGGAACAAATTTCAGAGACACGCATATGAATATAAGGAAAGGGTTTATATACAAAAGGAATGTGACACTAAGAAGGCATCCCAATCCAGTCCAGTACAAAGTCATAAGTCCGATATTAACCCATATGCCAGAAATCAGTCTACAAAATCTCCTTCCAACTCACGAAGTCACACGTCAGTGGGTGCAGAATTCTGGTGCTGACAGGGGTCTCCCCATGGCTCCTCGCTTTCAGGGCTCAGGGTCCATCAACAGCATGTCGCTCCAGCTTCAGAGGTCTGGCTCCATGAGGGCAAAGCCGTGTGTTCTCTCCGCCGGCTCCTCCAGCTTCTCAGATGCTGCCATCTTGTCTTTTCCGTGACTCATCGCCTCTGAGACTAACTCCCAACAACTGGGGAAGATAGCGTCTCATCTTCACGAGGGAAATATCGCGAGATTTCCCAGAAGTCTCAGGAGAAAGCCATGCCCACATAGAAGCCACATTGCCTACTCAATGGCTATCTCCAGATTAACAGGCGAGGCTCCACCCCTACATTTCAATCATAAAATTAACATAAGCACATGACTGCCACAGAGGTGTCTGTGAGAATGTGGTGTGGAGAGGTCAAGCTTTTGTTTATCTCGAGGAACCCTGGTGGTGTACAGGTTATGCCATTGTGCCATCAACTGCCGGGCCAGAAGTTCAAAACCACTAGTCACCCCATGGGAGAGAGGTGAAGCTTTCTATTCCCACAAAGAATTAGTTCCCACAAACCCACAGGACAATACTACTCTGCCCCTATAAGATCTATGAGTCAGAGTTGACTTGATGGCAGTGAATTGCAGGTGGTGTGGATCAGGTGTGGGCCTGCTCACCACATGGTCTGTGGTTCAAACTCACCAAGTGCTCCTCAAGAGAAACATGAGGCTGTCTTTATGTTCATACCAAGATTTACAGCCCCCTAATTTTCCTCTATGGGGCTCAGCACTGAGCATGACAGCACTGACTGGATAACAGTGGGATATCCATTTTCCCAGCTAGTCCAGCCACATGTATAACTGTTATTGAGGCCAATTCCTACACAATAGATCCCTTCAGTTTTCTTATGCTCCACTACTCGCTGAAAGGTGAGCTTATCTAGTGGTGTTAAGGAGACAAAGCTTGGCATGTATGACGACAAGCAAGCCCAGCCTATCAGGCTCAGTTTTGTTCTATAACACAAGAGATTACCATGAGTTCAAATAAACAGGTTTCCTTTTTGTGTGTGTACCAAGTGGATACTTTTTAAGAATTTACATAAAAGATACATATTTGCATGTATTGATACAATGTCAACTTTTATAAATATTTTATATGGTTCCATCAACTTCTGTGGAAGGAAAAAAGTCACAAACTTTGTTAAATTGTCTCATACCTTATGACTGTTCCAGACATTGGATTGGGTACTCTAGATAAATAACTACGCAGTTGTGAGTAAGATTTATTCTCCTAGAAAAAAATCCCTTGAGTCTCATTTTCCTTGAGACATCTAAAAAAGAAGAGGAGTGAAGAATGAAGAAGAAGAAAGAATTGCTGCTGCTTGTAACAATGCACTTGAAATAATTGCTTTCCTCCCAAAGTCAACACTTTGTCGTAATTCTGTCTCCAGGAGGAGCAGAACTGAATCAAGCATCAAAACAATGAGATTCTCAAAAGTAGCAGCGAACTTTGGAAGATCCTGTGGTGTCACCGCTTCCCTGATGTAGTAACCAATGCAGTAACCCCCCACCCCTGGAGCATTTCTATAGCCACTTCTCCACTCTGACAGGTACAGGAAATAAGCTGTGGCGGTCATGTATTCATTATGTCAATTTCATGATTGGGATGTAGGGGTGGAGTCTAGCCTGTTATCTGGAGATAGCCATTGAGTAACCAGTGAGGCCTCTGTGTGGGCATAGCTTTCTCCTGAGACTTATGGGAAAATCTTGCGATATTTCCCTCGTGAAAAAAGAGGCCATCTCCCCAGTTGTTGGGAGTCAGTCTCCGAGAAGACAAAGTATGGACAAGACAAGATGGCAGCATCCGAGAAGCTGGAGGAGCCCGAGGAGAAGCCATGTGGCTGTACCCTGACGGAACCAGAACTCTGAAGCTGGAGAAGCCACGTGGACACCCCTGCCAGTGCTGAGTTGCTTCCACCACCACTGTATGTTGTTGATGGACCCTGAGTGGACCCTGGAAGTGTGGGGCCATGGGGAGACACCTGCCAGTGCTGAGATGCTTCTACTGCACATGCTTCATGAGTCTGAAGAGGACTAATGGATTGGTATCAGACATATGTTGGATTTATGACCCTGGACTGGACTGGGTTGGGATGCTTTTTCAATGTTCCATTCCTCTTGTATATAAACCTTACCCTTATATCCATATGTGTGCCTAGGAATTTGCTTCTCTAGTCTACCCTGACTAACACATAAGCTGAGTTCCAGAGAAAGCAAGAGACTTTACGTGGAGCATAGACATGTGTCTGCTAACCCAAAGATTGAAAGTTTGAGTTCAACCAGAGGCATCTCAGGATAAAGGACTGCTAAATACACAGATACATACAGCAAAACAAGCCCAGCCCCGGACAGTCCAATGGAGCATCGTTCTACTCTGAGTCATATGAGGTCACTCTGAGGCAAAACTGGCTTTGTGTCAAGCAGTTTGGTTGGCAGAATAGAGGCAAAGTTGCTCCAGAAAGCTGGCCCTCAGTTTACCCTCATCTCTTCCCATTGCAGTGTCTCTTCATACTAGAACCTTCTGAGTAATTGCTCCAGTATATTGGAGGCTTCATAGCTTCTTATCCCATGGAATGTTACTGTCTTCATGTGCTCTGGTGGTGCTGCAGACTACTATGCACAAATTTGATGGCTCGAACCCACCAGTTCCTCTGAGAGAGGAAGGCAAAGGCTGTCTGCTGTTCTAAAGATGGAAAGTCTCAGAAGCCCTCTGTAAGACAGCTCTGACTTGAAGGCAGTGGGCCTTCATTTGCTGAGCTTTACAGGAGAAGTTTTCAAACATTTTGGGATCAACCTACAGTTCAAAAAATGTGTGTGTGTGTGTATGTGTGTGTGTGTGTGTGTGTATATTTCTTTCTGCATCACTGCCCTGGTGGGAGTAGGAAACCCAGCCTTGCTCCTGGAGAGCTGCTATTGGATTTGAACCATCAACCCTGGGGGCTGCAGTCCCGCACGCAACCACTGCGCCACTAGGGCTCAGCTTCAAAACATATTTTATCTGTCTCCAATACAACGTGCACACACATATAGCATACTAACATAAAATAAAACATCATAAGCAAGTATCCATCTCTGAGTATATATAGTGTATTTAATTTTTTCAGCCTTTTATTATTTTAAAATATACATCTTGACCTACTGAATCAACTTTAAACTCATTTATGAGTTGAAGAGCATGGTCAAGTCTTAATGAACAAGATGAAGCATTGGTATTCACAGTATGAAGTTACAGTTGGCACCATGTTAGAAACGGCCGTTCCCAGAGTCCACCAAGACCTGCTGAGTTATAATGTGGATTTACCAAGACCTCAGGGTGTTTGTTATGCAGTCTGAAGATAGAGAAACTTGGATGCGAAGGACCCTTGTTTCTTAAACTTTATAATTCATTTCAATAGCCTTTTGGGCTGAGTTCTGTGGCTGGCAGCTGAAGCTGAGCACAGAGATGGCAAAGAGAGGGATTAAGTGAGTTCCCAAGATCAACATGGAAAGAAAGGGAAAAGCCGTAACAACATAGAAATCCGCCAAATCCCTGTCATATTAGTGACCTGGACAGTCAGCCGTTTAGGAGAAGAAGGTGTAGGACATTGGAAAGCTCCATGAAAGAGGAAGATCATGGTCTAGGGTTTGAAGAATGAATTAGGTCTCATTCGATGAGGAGAGAAAAGGGAGTTCCCAGTTGAGGGCAGGCTTAATCAAAGGCACTGCGGTTGACATACATGTGCTGTTTACAGGAAACAGATGCTGCGTTGGTCCCTTGTATCTTTGAGAGTGATATAACATACTGCTGGAATAGCAGCGGACCACCAAAAGTAAGCTTGTGTTTTAAAACAAATCCCATGGCATTTAGATGGCATGCTTTCAATGAAGCAAGCTTTTAGTGACCCATATCTGCAAGTGAATATGGAAAACATCATCTTACAACAATGAAGTGCTTGGTGACTGACTTGAAGCTTGCCTGTTTGAGCTCATTCAGAAGCTTTGGGGGAGAAAGAGCTGACAATCTTTTCCTATACAATTGACAGGACCCTATGGGACCTTTCTCTATCACGCGGGTCACTATGAATCAAAACCAAGTTGATACTACATAACAGCACTTGTAATGTGATAGATTTTGGATGGCAAAGGAGTGATGGACCACCTAGATGCTGGCATATCAGAATTATAAAGAAGGCACACACACATACAAGAACACAAACTCCAGATTGTGTGGAAGCAGCTCAAATGTGCACTAAATAGCCAACAGTCAATAAATGCTGTTCTTCTTTAGGAGATTTTCTCTTTCTTCTGGATTTTCAAAGCTGTCCTGACTGTTGAGTGACAGTGACCGACTCTCAACTATCTAGAACAAACACAGATGGTATGTGGCACCCACTGCCACTGACTTTTTAGGACCTTGGACAACTTAGGTAATTGATGTGTCTTCTCCCTTGATGAGCTTAGTGTGGACCTCAAAATCCTGCTTGAACACAATAGGGATAGTGTCCAGCATGAATCAATCAGATCTTCTTGGGCTGAGTCATCTTCACTTGGGTTAATTTACCCTGACTCCTTGAGTCCTCCCACGGGATTTCTTGGCTACTGATTTCATTTGTGTTCATCTGTCCATGGAGATGATGCTAGAGTCTCCAGTTTTATGGACAATTGTACCTATTGCTCTCAGAGCTGGAGAGAGAGAGAGGCTTTCTACTCTGATGAAACATCAGCCTTGGAAACCCGTGAGGACAGTTTCATTTTGTCCTAAGGGGTCACTCTGAGTTAGAATGCACTCGAAGGCAGTGAGTTTGGGAGTCTGAGTAGCTCTTTGGATCTTGGATGTAGGCTAAAACAAATGTAAGTGCAATGCTATATATTCAAGTCAGATTGTAACCTATCTAAAACAAGATGCTTTGGGTGTTCAATAACATGAAGTTGACTTAGGTTCATAGCAAGTCCACATGGCAGAGTACAGTTGTCCCATAGGGCTAGCTCCTAGACCTAGAGGATAATCTTTATGGGAGTTGATCACCAGGTCTTTCTTCCACAGAGTGGCAGGGTTGACCTCCCAAGTTTGGGGTTAGCAGCTGAGCACTTAAATGTTGCACTACCAGATTAGACCAAACGCACTGCCATTGAGTTGATTCCGTCTCAAGTTATCACAGAGAGAGTTTCCAAGAATGTAACTCTTTACCAGAACAGACCATCTTATCTTTTCCCCTAGGAGTCGCCGCTGAGATCAAATTGCCCACCTTGCAGTTAGCAGCCCAACACTTAACCCACAGAGTCATCTTAAATAAGATATAGTGTCCATCTAATCATGTTGAGAGCCATCTTCACAAGGATAGACCTTTCCTTCCACTGAGCTTAGTTGATGGACCCTGTCTAAAGAGAACCAAGCAGAGGGTTGGCAAAGGGTTTGGGAAGAGTTTTACCAGCCCTCATGGCATCCATGATTAGTGAAAATGGTTAGACATATACTTGACTACTGATCACCAGGTGGGTGGTGCAAACCTATTCAGAGAAACCTGGAAAGAAAGGCCTGGTGGTCTGCTTGCAGCTTTTTTTTTTTTTCAAGGCCTGCAACACAAGACCTGTGATGTACAGGGGAGGCTGAGGAGACATACCCCAAGTCTTTCCGAGAGGATGGTCTCCTGGACAACCAAATTATCTGTGGCATTGCACCTGGCATTCTACATGCCTGCATTTATCCATGTTAACACGTTAAGCTAAAGGGTGAGGTCAGCTGCCTCAGGCTTTAGGAAACTTGCCGTGAGTTATGACGGCAGCAGAGGACGTGAGCATCTCATCCGGGAAAGGCGGTTCCATGTTTTCTGGAAGAAGTCAAGGCTCACCTAACAAAAACAGGACTGTGTGGGAGAGGAGAATTCTGTGGGAGTTTAAAACCAGAATGAACCTGTTCTAAAAGGAGTCTTTGGAATGAGGCAAGAGATCCTAAGACACAGAAACACAGAGATAGATTGAGAGATAGCGAGACAGGAAGCCAGAGACTCGAAGACATGGGTGACGCAAAGGATCAGTGACATAAAAGCCAATGAGCTGTGGCTGGAGAAAGAAAGCTTCAAAACTGGCAGAGAAAGGCATGCAGGGATCACCCAGATAGCTGGAAAAAGCTATT
>PVJH01005991.1:0-46762 GCA_004026705.1 Nesogale talazaci | reverse complement strand
ATTGATAGGACCATGGATGGTGGGGCAGGGGGGCCAGGGATTTGCAAATCAGGACTCTTTCTATTTCATCCTCAGGTCAGTTTGCACTGTGCAGGAAGGATTGCTGGGAGTCACTGCTCCCCTTGAGAAGGAGCCCTGATGTCCTGTTGATTGCTAATGGAAAGGTCAGCAGGTAGAAAACACAGGCCCCTCCCAGGGAGAAAGAGAAGGACTTCTTATAGAGTTGTAGTCTCAGAAAGCCAAGGGGCCTGTCCTACCCTGTTCTGGAATGTCTCCAGGAGTCAGAGTTGACTCAGTGGCTGCGAGTGAGCACCCCCATGGGGTCTGGGATTCAGAGAATGTTTGCTTCAGAATATGCGAACAAAATTGAGAGAGACCTAGACAAACACAAGACTTGTGTGGTACTCAGGAAGGCCTCAACAGGCTGGACAGGGACCCCAAACCAAAGATTCTTTCCAGAGGACTCAGCTCTAGCCACATCCAGCATGCCTCTGTTGTTTGTCTGCTTACTGCTTGCAGCCAGCACCTCAAAGAAGTGCTGCTTCACTTGTAGAGCTATTGACCCTTGCGGGCCATGACAGATGACACTGAGGGCTAAGACCTTTGTAGGTACAGGAAGGAACCCTAAACTTTGTAGGCTGTGAAAAATTTCAGGTAGCACTTCTATCATGAGCAATCTAATTTCTATTCCATCAGGGTTCCTCACACATTTTCAACAGGGGACCACTTTACTGTCCCTCAGACCCTTGGAGAGTCGGATTATAATTAAGAAACAAAACAAAACTATGAACAAATTCACTGCAGGCCTGGATTCAGTTGGCTGCTAAGCAGAATAGCAGGAGAAGCAAAAATGTCCAGTAGGCCGAATAAATGTCTTCAGCGGGCCACATGTGGCCCGCAGGCCATAGTTTGAGGACCCTTAGATGATACCTTTCACTGACATTGATTTGCCCAACCAGTAAAAGACTTTGGGTATAAGGGAACTGAGCGTGTCTGGAGGTGATTCACACAAATACATTACTAGTGCCAGTGTAGTGAGGAGCTCACTGACGGAAGACAAATCTTGAGTTCTGATTTTGACTTGACTCAGACTGGGGCAAATGTGGTTTGTGCAAACAGCTGGCCTCAGATGGAACAGACAGAGATAGGTCATCTATAGTCATTCCAAAGGGGCTCACCCTCGGAATGAATTTACTCTGCTTTTTCTGAGAGCGAACATGAGCATTGGTGTCCTCGTGGTTCTGCGTTGCACTGCTAACTGCAAGGTCAGCAGTTCATATCCACCCACCACACCTTTGGAGAAAGATGAGGTTTCCTACGCCTATAAAGGGTCTAGTCTCAGAAACCCACAGGGGCAATTCTACCCAGTCCTATAGGATTGCTACAAGTCGCCATCAATCCGATGGCAGTGATTTTGATTTTTTTAGGAGTCAAGAGCGAGTGGCCAAACCTTTAGACTGATATCTGCAAAGATCTTTACAATGATCTGGGGACTCAGCCCTGAGTATGCTCAGCTGTTTCTGAGTCAGGACCTCAGAAACAGTAGCAGGAGCCCTTCAGAAACACTTCAGAAATGTACAGTGATGATAAGCAAAGGATACATCGCTTCTCAGCCTTGGGGCTAAGATGAAATGTAATAAGCAAAGAATAGCTAGAAGACATGTGTGAGAGACTCTGGTTTTCCACATTTCTCTTATTATTTTGAAAATATATACAGAATTAGCTAGTAGTAGAATTAGCTCTGGTCTGAATGCGAATCACCACTTGTGCTTCTCTCGATGGAATGACTGGCTTCTACCCTGTTCCTCCCTTGTTAACCCAGGTCATCAATCTAGCCTAGTTTGTCAACTGCCAGTCCTGTAAATGGCTCCACCAATTAGTGTTCTTGGCTCTGGATCCACCACCACTATGCTCACATGGCCAGCTTAAGACAAAATATGATAGCTGTGTAATCCCCCCTTCGTACAACCATCCAGGGATCCCATAACATCAGCTCACCAAAGTCCAATCTATTTAAGCCTCTATGGAACCTGGGCTGACCCAGCTTTAATTTAGGGAGACCGGTTGACCTAGGAAAGACCAGAAATGGATGACGGGAAAATATTCTACCAGGAAGCAAAATGATATATGCATGGTATGATTGTCCTTCCATCTGGGTGTGTATGTGTTCACAGAAAAGATTGATGAAAGCCTGAGAGGAACAAGATGCCTTTCAGTCACTGGCTTTATTTCCCAAATTTTATATAATTAAGGCATATGCATACTTTAAGCATATGACTACTTTTATTTTTTTCTTTTTAGACAGTTTTATTGGCATACGAGTCACACGTTATAACACCCAATAGCCCAATCACACGAAGAAGAGTAGTACAATCATTGCCACAATCAATTTTGGAACATTTTCTTCTTTAAACATTTTTTATTAATTATTCTAATACTTTAAAAAAGGAACCCTGGTGCTTAGACCTAGACCCACAGTGAAGCTGCTAGATGCAGCGTCAGCCCTTTGAACACACCTCTTGAAAGCTGCAAAGGATTGCAATGAATCAGAATCCACCCAGAGGCATTGGGGGGGATGCTACTTGAACTACTTATTAGGAACAATTCTCCACAGACAGAAAAGTAGCTGCTAGCGTCCGCATACTTGTTTGTGGCAGAAGAATTGGTAATGGTGAACAGTTTTAAAGAAAAGTACAGCTGTCATGACCCTCTCACCCTGAAAATACACTGGAAATTATAAAAAACAGTTGTAAATTAAAAAAATCATTTTATTGGGGGCTCATACAACTGTTATCACAATTCATCCACCCATGCATCAAACATATTTGTACATTTCTTGCCATCATCCTTCTCAAAACATTTGCTTTCTATTTGAGCCCTTGGTATCAGTTCCTCATTTCCCCCTCCCCCTCCTACTACCCTCCCTCATGAACCCTTGATAATTTATAAATTATTATTATTTTTTCATATCTTACATTGTCTGACATCTCCCTTCACCCACTTTCCTGTTGTTGTCCCCCAGAGAGGGGGTTATAAGTAGATCATTGTGATAGGTTCCCCATTTCTTCCCCTCCTGGTATCACTACTCTCATTATTGGTCCTGAGGGGTTTAACTGCCCTGGATTCCTTGTGCTTCCAGCTCTTATCTATACCACTGTACATCCTCAGATCTAGCTGGATTTATAAGGTAGACTTGGGAATCATAATAGTGGGAGAGAGGAGAGGAAGTATTTAAGAACTAAAGGAAGGTTGTATGTTTTATCATTGCTATACTGGACCCTGCTAACCCTTCTCTTCCCTGAGATCCTTCTATAAAGGGATGTCCATGTGCCTACAGATCGGCTTTGGGTTTCCATTTTGTATTACCCCTCATTTACAATGATAGAATTTTTTTGTTCTTTGATCCCTGATCCCTGGTCCTTTCAATATCTTGTGATCACACAAGCTGTTGTGCTTCAACTATGTGGGCTTTGTTGCTTCTCAGCTAGATGGCCACTTATTTATTTTCAAGCCTTGAAGACCCCAGATGCTATATCTTTTGACAGCCAGAAACCATCAGCTTTCTTCACATTTGCTTATGCACCCACTTTGTCTTCCACAAAAATTGTGTCTGGAAGATGATCATCACAGAATGCCAAAATTGATCTTGCATTGAAGGAGTAATTGAGTAGGGAGAGGCCCAATGTCCATCTGCTACCTTAATATTAAATCTATAAATATATGTACATAGAGCTATTTCCCATCATCATATATAAATATATTTACATATGTACATGCCTGTATTTAGACTTCTACAAATGCCCTTTGCCTCCTAGTTTTTGTCTCTATTTCCTTTTTCCCTCCTCTTGTCCACTATTGTGTTCAGCCTTCATTTGGGTTTCAGTAATTCTTCTCAGTTACATTGTCCTGATGAAACCCTACCAGGCCTCCTAAACCCTCCTCACCACCAATATTGGATCACTTGTTCCTAGGGTTGTTAGCACCCACTTCTTTTTCCCTGCCACCTCCTCTCTCAAGTTCCCTGGAATTGTCAGTCCTGTTGTTTTCTCCTCTGGATTGTTTATCCTGCCTATCTTATCTACCAACAACAAAAAGAAAGAAGAGCTAGTAAATAGTTCAAGGTCTGTTTATTGACCTTTAGGAGTGTTTTGGGGTCAAGTCTGATAGGATGGCATGCCCTGGCCCCTAAGTCTATTTTTAGTGTTCCCGGGAGAATTCATTGCTCTGTTCCCCTTGTCTCTTTGCTGTTCTGTTGCACATTCTTAGTGTTTTGCCTCAGTATGGTGGGGTCAGATCAGGCGCAATTCCCACACTGTGTCTCCTGTGTTGTCCTCTGTAAGCCTATGGGTCAGTGAGGGACGTCATGTCTCATGGTGAGGCTGGCCCTAAGGTGCTCTCTGGGCTTTGGCTGTTCTGAGCAGGAATATTGTCCTCAGGGCTTGGTGGGTCAGGATGTGCTCCACTCTCTCTTCCTCTCCCTTCATTTGCTCCCATGTGCTCTGATCATCTCCCTGAACTGTAGCTTCAGTGCAGTTCTCTGAAGTAAATTCTTCTGTGAGGATGGGCGGAGGCCCTGTCCACGTAGTTGGGATTGGGGTCGGCCCCTCAAACCTTTCTATGGATTTCCTGCTTCATGCCAGTTTGCTGCATTCAAGGAAGTCTGACATAAGATAAGGAAGGCAGATGCTGGTCACAGGGAGTCAGGTGGAGCAGGAGCACGGAGAAGTGGGAGATGAGCGAGCCGTGAAGCTAGGACTCAGCTGCTCGCACTGTAGTTGATCTCAGGCAGTCTGTGTCAGGAAGGAGGCCCTTTGGGGCTGGGTTCCCAGGGACACAAGGGGGAAGTTTGTCACAGAGTGAAAATCTGAGAGTGAAGTCACCAGAGACTAGGCCAAGGCTGGCTGAACCCTGATTCCCAAATCTCTAGCCTGGGTTCCCTTGACTCTCAGGTTAGAGTGTTTGAGTCAATCTGGTCTCTTTTGATTTTCTGAATATTCATTATGCCTTCCATTTCTTACTGATTTATTCAATTCAGATTCTCTCCCCCTTCATAAAATGTCATCTTTTTACCTCCTACTGCCAGAAATAGTACCCATTCAAAAGCCATCCTCTCCACTTCAGTGACTTTCCTTCCTGCCTGCCATTTGTCGTGTGTGTTTATGAGTGATGCATTGCTGCAGCTCTCTGCACCCTCTGCCCTGCCTTCTCACTGTCTGAAAATGTTCAGTCTTTGCCTTCTGTGCTGCAGACACAGGAGCAACCATGTTTCTGACTTTTCTTTTTCCCATTTTAATAAAACTTTATTGATGGACAATGGAATCTGAATCTCATTTCACCTTTATATGTCTTGAAACATTTATTATTCTTTAGAAAGCTTTTATGTCTTATTTATTTCCATGTTTCCTACCCTGCCTTACCTGATGTCCTTCAACAGTTGACTTTATGGAGATGGATGGGAAAATGCCTGGATGAAACAAAGCCTCCCACCTTCCCCCAATGTGGAGACCCTATGGAAAGGTTAACCCACTTAAGTGAGAGGAAACCACCATGTCTGCAGGAGGAACAGAAAATCACAACAACTGAAGAGGAAACTCACTCACACCAAGGAGAAACCAAACTGTGCTTAGTTACACTACCCTACCGCCAAAGACAGTCACCTTCCGGTTTTAGAATCCAAGATTACACAGCTGTGTCAGAGAAGGAACACATTTTGCTGTTCTAGTTGGTATTGCCATTCTGCCAACAGGTTCCATTAAAGTTTTGGGTTTGCTCTGCTTTTCTGACTCCATTCAATTTTCCCAACCCCCAATCTACACCAAATTGTGAAAAGGCTTCCCTAATGAGGACTTGGCTTGACTTTGTGCATTCCTGTACATGGTAAAGGGGCTTCACAAAGTTTTCCATGTTTATCCCCTTCCCCCACAAAAAAATAAAAAACATTTCTTTCACGTACAATTGGAATGTGTTAGTTAAATGGCGATTGTTCACGTTTCTTGCTTTTAGAGAGTACTGGATAATTAAGTGCAACATTTTTGAGGAGCAATAGGTATACTTCTGGCATATAATACAGGAAAACATGTCACAGTTTTAACTTAAACAACTTTAAAGTTGTGCACATACATCTGTTTGGAATACTCCCCCAGCCACCCCCATAAGTGAAATTAATCTTAGATGGAAAAAATTGAGAAATTTGATCTATTCGAGGGCAGGATTTTTCACAGACGGTCTGATTCTAAGCAAAAGCCATGGAGACTGGTAGACCCTGCTTGACTTAGGTGGGTTCCCTTTGTAATGACAAAACGAAACCGACTGCTGGCCCATCAAGTCCATCCTGATTCCTAGCAACACTCTTTAGGATGCAAGAGATAGTCATTTGTTTTCCATCTATGATCTTTCAATTAGTCTGTTTATTTTTAAGTTTCACCAGCACACAATTTGCCTCCCATACATTTCAGGGGTTCAATCACATTCATACAAGATGTGTAGCCATCATCACGGTCAATTACAGGGCAATTTCCTCTTTCCTGTACTCATTGTGGCAAGCTCCCCATTTCCCACTAACCCCATTTCTTCCCAACCCAACCTTTAGAATCTATTAATCCAGTGATGGTCTCTATAGGTCCACCTCATCTTGGAAAAAGTACAACCAGAGTGCTCCTTACAGGAAAGGATGCTGAAATTACACACATAGAGACCCATCCCTGGAGAAGGACACTCTGCTTGATGAAGGGGAGGGCCAGTGAGCCCGAGGAAGGCCCTTAGGGACGTAAGGATGCTGCGGGACTGTGAAGCGCTTCCTTCTGGCACACGTAGGTCACGGTGGGTCGGAATTGACGCTCTGACACCTAACAAAAACAACAGTCTTGGTTCTACACACAGACAAAATCAGGAGAAAATACAAACGCCCCAACCGCAAGGACAGCGTGAAACAGAAAAACCTTAATCAAAAACAAGGCAGAAGGGCTGAGCCCCGGTGGCGTAGTGGTTGTGCGTGGGACTGCGGCCCACTGGGACGGAGGTTCAATTCCAGCAGTGGGGTTGGGCCTCCTACTCCCACCACCAGAGAGCGGTGATGCCCCCCCCCAAAAAAAAAAAAAAAAAAGAAAGAAGGCAGAGAACACCTAAAACGGGAGCAAAATGGGAGCAATTCTACATTGGACCAAAAGGGAGATCGGTGATAATGCGTCTCATCTTAATTCAACTACAACTGCAGGAACGCACCCTGTCTGATTTAATTCCCCTTTCCAAGAACTTCTTGAAGTCCCTTCATATGTATGACAGGAGAATGGAAGGAATACTGTATTTTAGCAATCAAATTTGTGGGTAAGAAATACTGTATTTTAGCAATCAAGTTTGTGGGTAGCAGTCATCATGCTGCTTCTCCCTCAGCACCCACTAAGAAGCAGGGCTAGCATGAGAAGAGAAAACAGCCTCCCTGGGGCTGGCCTTGACTCGGGGTGACCGGTGAATGCCAGAGTAGAACTGTGCTCTAGACTGCTTTGGTGGCTGGCTTTTTCTGAAGTACCTCACCAGACTTCCCCCCTCCCCCCCGCCCCGAGGCATCTCTGATTACATTTGAACATCCAAGTTTTGGATTATCAGAATAAGACATCAGCCTGTTCACGCTACCAGCTCTGGACTCCCGAAGAGAGACAATGATGAAAACTAGAAAGTAGCCAAGCAAGTGCATTTTGGAGCCAAACTTCTAGACTTGAAGGTTTCCTAGTAGTATCATTTAAAAAATCCATTGCCAGAGGGTCAGTTCCAACTTATAAAAACCTTAAACAGCATTTCTGAGGTTGCAGATCTTCAAGGGAGCAGATAGTCACACTTTCTTCTGCTGAGTAGGTGGTGGTTTGAACCTCTGACTTTGCAGGTAGCAGTCCAGTACTTACCAGCCCTCTTCCTTGTAACCTTCCCCCTCACTCACTGGTATCAAGTCCTTCACTGACTCACAGTGACCCTACAAAATACGGTAGACCTGCCTCTGAGAATTTCTGAGACTGTAACTTCTTATGGGAGTAGAATGCCTCATCTTTCTCTCAAGAAGTGGCTGGAGGTTTTCAACTGCTGACCTTGGACATAGGCTAAAATCTCTGTTCTTCATTTGATACCCCTGTAAATAAGCATGGTGTCAGTCACAGCACCTATCTCACAGTGTCACTGTGTGATTGAGACCAGTTCATATGTGCAAAGGTATGTGCCTGGTTCAAGATAAACATGAGACATGACTGATGGTCAGACCAGCTCAACTTTGTATGGATTCTGTGAGAGAGTATGACACAGTGGAGACAGCATCGGTTTTTAGGTAGTCAGACCTAAGTGTGGCTCCTCGGCACCAACACCTACCAAGTCTGACACTCAGACAGCTCATTTCCCTTATTTGAAGTCACTTCTGCATCTACGAAGTGCACATAGTCATATTGGATTCAAAGTGTTCTTCTGATGGCTAAATGATGATGGCATGTCTATGAAAGGCATGATGCTGGTGCAGAGTAGGTGATCGATAAAGATCACAGTGGGAAGGAGCCCTGGAGATGCTATCAGGTAAACATTGGAAGGCTGGCTACAAGATTGGGCCAAACTCACCAGCCACTCTGGAAGAAAGATGAGATTGCTGGCGTCCATAAAGATTGACAGTGTATGAATCAGAATTAACTCGGTGGCCATGGGCTTGACTTTTGGTTTTTACCTCAATTGGAAGGCAAGGCTATTTGATGGAATGAGCATAGCTTTATTCACAGGGCTTCAAGCAACAAGAATTCTCTGCTGTCAGAGACCATTCCTTTCTGTAAAGGGGAATTCTAATACCATTTAAAGACGACAATTTTACACAGTGCAAACTGTGAGAACTGGAACTAGAAGGGACTTCTTGTTTTTCTGGGTCACACAGTTGTTTCTATTGCTCATTTTAGTAGAACACATTTGAATTGCATTCTTTAACATGTTTTCTACTTTATATTAGTTTTGGCTTTCCTTTATTTGGGCAAGTAAAATAGTACTGCTACAAAACTCACAGAAACCTTTATTGAACAAAAACAGCAAAATGTGAAGCTATTGATTCCTGACCTGTCCTGCCCCTAAGTCTACCTACCTCTGAAGATAATGCTCTGATCTATCTAAGCCTCCCCCCAAAGAATTCTGTGCTCTTCACTTTACTCAACATCAAAACAGCAGTGTTGGAGTCCTTAAGGGATTCAAATAGTCTATTTTTGAAACATTCTTTGAGTTTGGACAACAGAAAGAGGTCTGTAGACACAAGAACAAGGCTGTGTGATAGAAAAGGTCATGTTTCTGAGAGAAGTTCTTGTCAGACAGTCCTTGCTACCCTGGAAGAATTCCCCTTAGGTGTATTGTCATATTGGGAAAGACAGGCTGCAGGACTAATTTCCTGGCCTTTTTCTCACCAATGTCATTTTTAATTTGCTTAAAATGTCTACCTAATTAGCCCCTGCAATTTTCCTATGTCCTTCTAGAAAGTGTCTTAAAATGAACCTGGAATCCCCTAAACACAGTCACCATAACCTTCTGAACCAAACCCTCCTCATTGAATAACTGGCCCAGCAGATCCCCTCTGAAAGCAGTTGTAATGAGACCTTTTCCCTCTTTTGGAAGGTACCCCAAGAAGACCAATACAAGGATGTCACTGTCTTGCCTGCATGTATCAAGTGAGGATGGCAGACTAGCTAAACCCCCCTGCCATAGACTGACTTCTGACTCCTTGTGAGTCTGGAGGACAGAGGACCGTCCTGGTGGGGTTCTGAGGCTGTACATCGTGATGGGAGCAGACAGACTCGTCTTTCTACTGCAGAGCTGCTGGGGAATTGGAACTGCTGACCTTGTGGTTAGCAGCTCAACTCGTAACCCACTTCCTCACCAAGGCTCCCTGCTGACAGAGATGTGTTCAAACACGTCTACTACAGGTATGAAATGAAACCATGGTAACAATGCTTTTTGACTTACTCTTGTTTAAACGGAATCTCTACCTCATCACGGGCTCTTTGTGGTCACTGTGAGCAGCCAGGGGTCAGCCAACCACCGTGTGATGGCCCTGCCCTTCCTGCCACCTGTTTGTGGGTACTGCAAGCTCAGGATAATTTTATATTTCTAAGTGGCTGAGGAGGGCGGGGAGAAGCACACTTGGTGACTCATGAAAATTGTATCAAATCCAAATGTCAGGGTCCATAAGTGAAATGTATCTTTCCCTTTTTTTCTCACTTGTTTTTCAATCGTCTGGGCTGCCTGTCACGTGACAGTGGCAGGTATAAGTGGTGGCAAGCGAGATCATAAGCAAAGCCCGAATTGTTTATTAGCCACTAAGTTTGCTTGTGGGACTGATGATCTGTTTTAGCCCTCTCTCGGTGTTGAAGATTAAGGATCAGAACATTTCAGAATTACTCATTTTGGCTAAATGTAGCTGGGCATTTTGTTTTCTGTAAAATAATTGAGATTTGGGGAAGCATATAAAGTATAACAAATGGGATATCTGTCCTATTTCTTACTTGAAAAAAGCATGCTGACTCCTTATATTTACCTTGCAAATCCTAAATTGTTTTTATGTCTGCAGATAGAGAGTTCTAGGATGGGCCTCAGCAGAATTATGGGGAAAAGGGAATGAAAAGATCATTTCCCATGTACTTTTAAAAGCCCTGCCATAGAGTCTTACTTGTAGAAATATTTGTTTGGAATTTTAAATGACTGATTAACTGGCCATTGGACACATCATCTTTGTTAGGGTGATGATGGCTCTAGTTCTATTTCCTCGTCTCTTCACTTTAAAAAAAGTATTTATTTTTTTCCCATCTCTTCATTTTGAAAGCGGCAGTTAGACCACCAGTTCTCCAGCTCTGATTTTTCTCCTAGTGCTCTCTGCGCCCCCTTTTCACTTGATCATTACCACCCGCCTCACGCCAACCCCACACCACCAAAGCATAACTGAGGCCAAGTGACAATTTAGGCTGCTTTTATTCTTGCTTGATTTGAGCCTCTGACGACTTGAAAACATTAATACCTTTAAGAGGAGAGAAAATGTGTGTTCTGATGTTGGCACTCCGTCAATGAGCCATGGCAGTGCACACAAGTTGCTTGATCTAGAAGTGTTAGAAAACAAGAAAACTGTGCTCACAGCAGTCTGTGTGTCCTTGGAAAGACAAATGGTAGATTGGCTGCAATTTAGAGTTCAATATCCAGAACGTGATATACTACAGGAAAGAAATCAGGGAATCAAGCATTAACGTAGACGTAGCTCCCTCTCCAATTTAAGCCCTTTATATCTACCAGGAATGTCACATATAAGAATTTATTTAAACAAGCTACCTTTTAATGAACGACATTAACACATTTTGCCTTTCCTGAACTTTTGTTTGGAATCAAACCAACTGGGACTTTTGGTAAAAAGTCCCATGGTTGAAAGACAGAGGGCTTTTGATTGCTCTAGATTCACGATTTGATGGGTTGCCCAGGGAGTGTCCCGGTGTCTGACTGTTGCTCCTAGGTTTTGTGGCACCCGTTTTGGATGTGAGAGCTCTTTCACTTCTTCTGTTTGGGGACTCAGTCTAGACGGGGAAGGAGTTGCTGGAACCCTCCTTTCTCAAAGCAAAGAGATCACTGGTTTAAGGAGTTCCTTGGTCATATAAACAGATAACACCCTTAGTGCCAGACTGAAAGATCAGAGGTTGGAGTCCTGCCATGAGTATCTCAGAAGAAAGACCCAGTCACCTGTCTCTAAAAGCTTACCACCATGGAGAACCCTATAGAAGACAGGTCTCTTCTGACATATGTGGGATCCCCATGAGTCAGAATCAATGGCAACTGTGTTTATTCATTTGTAAATTTATCAAAAATTCTATGATATCTGATTTATATCATTTGAAGGTGCAGTGGGAAACCTTGACTTTTAAATCTAAAGACAAAAATTGTTGGAACCTTTTTTTCATGGTACAATACACCCCCTCCCCCCCCCCACACACATGCACGCATGCACAGCATGCAGTTTTTGCTGCCTTAATAAAGAGCATGTTCATTCTTATTTCATCTTTCTCACAGCTAAGAAAGACAGGTGTTGAACCCTGGCTCTGCCAGGATTTGGCTGCTGCATCGCATGGTTTTCAGCCCCATGCTGCTCTTTCTCTCGAGCTCTGGGGTGAGAATGAGAAACTTGCCTACGTCACTGGCTTGCTGTGAAATTTAGGGCTATGATTCAAGACAAAGCTATCAAGTGTCACCTTTCCTGAATCACAGGTGTCAAAACCAGCCTGACCTGTACGTCCTCTGTGGTTTGGACTGATTTAGTTTCTCTAGGAAATCCCCTATTCTCTTGTGTAATGCTGGCTTCTTTGATTAATTATCCTGATTAATTGTCTCATCTGGGCCCCACTTATAGACAGGACACGGAGGACTCTGCTTCCTACATCATTAATGTCTGAGGCAGACTATTTTCTCTTTTGAATGATTTTATCCTCTCCCCAAAGGGTAAGTGCTTAAAAGACTCTAAGTCACCCTGCCGACATGGGGAGACAGCAGAGTGCTCCGATGCAGGGTCAGGAAAGAAAACACATGCAAGAGATTGCTACAGATACTTCCTCATTCTTTATATTTTGAAAAAGTTCCTCTGGTTTACAGGAAGGTAGGCTTTCTGTTTATCTTACTGCCAATAGGACTCTCAATAGTTTTGGATCAAAACACTCTCAAAACACACTTCTTCAGTCAGCAGAGTGGTAGGTAGTACACAAAGCCATATGAGCACACATATCCCCATTCTGTCCCTATTCTGTCTCCCAGGGTCTTGAGCTACCTATTCTTGCAGCTAGAAAACAATCTTTGTTTCTTTCTTTTTCTTTTCTTCTTTTTAAATGAATACAATCGGTTCCAAACAGAAGCTCCCTAACAGATATAACGCCGCCAAGTGCAAAAATACGAAGGAGCTTCAAACCGTTGCTGGAACAAGAAAACCACATTAATTCTGGATTCCTTTTCTCCACACACATATTTGAAAGACATCTCATTGACCATCCAGGGTGGCAGAGAAAAGTGGGGTGCTGGAGGGCATTTCATTGACGCAAGCCTTTGGGTGGGGGGTGGGGGTGGGGTTTCGGGTCACTTTGACAAGTGCAGTGGCTTTCTTACCCCAAGTCCTGGAGCAGCTCAGCGTCTCCATCCAATCGGCCCCACGGGTCGGAGGCATCCTGGACACTCATCTTGCCCTCTAAGGTGTCCGCTCTGCCCATTCGCTGTCCTCACACTTGCCGCCACAGAGTCCTGGCTAGGTGCTCAGGGGAAGAGAGAAGTGGGTGCCAGTCCCCTCCGGCTTGGTGGTGAGGGAGTGGAGCTGGCTGGAGCTGCAAGTCTCCAAGCGGCCAGGAAGTGAAACTTGGTTCCTCCTACCAGTCGTGACACTCACCACCCAGCCCCCAAGGCTTTGGGCAGAAGAGGTCTGTCAGTCATAAAATATGCAAATCTAGGGAGCTACTTGGGACACCCGAGGTAAGACTTGACACCTGGGACTTCTGTCAAAGGAACCTGGGCTTGGATGATGACGCCAAACTTTTTCCGGAGGCCAAACCAAATCTTCTCCCTAAGGTGCTCATCCCCTGGGGTGTTGAGGGGAGGGTATGTCTCCTCGGGCTTGTTCCCCCTGCCACCTCCAGATCATCTTTAAGAGTGTGTGTGAAACAAATCAGGGTCGAACTACTCGTTGAGCCGTAGCACTATTTCCAGTGCGTTCTCAGCATCTCCACTGCAGGAGCACAGCTCCTCCACATCCCTTGATGTGAAGGTGAGGAGGAGTCACAGGCGAGCATGGCTTTTCCTCTTGAAGAAGGCTTCTCTTAGAAGAAGGGAGGGAAAGGTTGGAAGGTCCAGTCCCGAATGGACTCTATCAGAACTCCTAGAGTCCTTTCACTGCTGTAGTTTGCTGGGATTTCCTAGAGTGAGGAGGGAGTCAGGTTCATGTTGAAAAGGAATATTCCACCTCCCAGCAAGTCCCAAGCAACAACTCCAGTGATTCCGAGTCCTTGGAAAGCAGAAGGATGTGCAATACTGAAGGAGGAACTGCAGCCTTTGGCTGGCTCTCTGTGTGCATCCAGAAAGATCAACTTCTGGGCACAGGTGCCTCACTCCCTGACTCACCCAGCATCCCTGAGGCCAGCGCTCTAGCCCCCACTCGGCATACAATGTGAGGCATCTAGCAGGACAGGCTTCTCGCTGAGCTTCTTAAAGGAGGCCCAGGGATGCATTAAGTGTTTCTCCAAAACCCCAACGGTGTTCACTCTGGATCTACCAAGGTGCAAAGACGTGACTGTCTGCTCCCATCAAGAACATTGCTGTTGTTAGGTGCTCCTCGTCCTGACGTAAAGACCCCATGCATGGCAGAAGGAAATGCTCCCGCATCCTATGCTATCCTCATACTCATAGGAATTGGCCCTTCCCGATAACGTGATCAAAGTACTTGAGATGAAGTCTCACCACCCATGCTTCCAGCAAGCACACCCACCCATAGTTCTTGCAAGACAGATCTATTCTTTCTTCTGCATATTTTTTTCTCAACACCATAGCTCAAAGGTGCTTCAGGCTTCCTCGCCCACATGTTCAGATTTCACTTGCATCTGGATGGAAACATCATGATTTGGTGCAGGTTCCTCTTAGTCCATCTGTGCTTTTTCACTCTTTGAAGAAGTCTTTGGGGGCAGAATTGCCTGCTGTGTCCATGAGTGCTGGTTGTGGATCCAAGTAAAATGAAATCCTTGACAATGTCCATTAAAAAAACAACAAGTCATTTTATGGGGGGCTCTTACAGACAACTTCCATCTCTGCTCCCTTATCTCTGTCCAGTTGTGAGGATTTTTGCTTTAGATAGGTTGAGGTACAACTCATATGCTGACACCTTTGGGGTCCTTCAGTAAGTGTGTCAGGTCCCATTGGCTTTCAGCAGGCCAGGCGATGTCATTTGCATATCGCAGGCTGTTACTGTGACTTCATCCTACTTGAACACTTTCGTCTTCTCCATATAGTCCAGGTTCTCCTATTTTTTGCTCAGTATAGAGATTAAATAATCATGGTGAAAGGATACAACCCAATGCAAACTTTTCCTGATTTTATACCACCTAATACTCTCCTGTTCAGTTGTAATGACTACCTCTTGGACCCATGTTCAGGTTCTAGATGAGCACAATTAAGTGTTTTGGAATTCCCAATCTTCCTAAAGTTATCCATAATGTATTATGATCCACCTTTACAGAGTCATTGAAACACAGGTAAATATCTTTCTAACAGTCTCTGCCTTCAGCCAAATTCTATTTAATTTGGTAATGATGTCCCCTCTTCCATGTCCTCTTCCAGATTCAGCTTAAGTATCTGGCAGCTCCTTTTGGATGTGTTGCTACAGCATTTTTTGATGATTTTCAGCAATGTTTTACTTGTATATGGTGTTATTATATAATTTTATAATGCTTCCAATGTGTTGGATCACCATTATTTAAAAATGGGCAAAAATAACAAGTCTCTTCTAGCCAGTTAATAGGTAGTCAGCTTCCAAATTTCTGGGCACAGTGAAATGAGCACTTCTTGCATTTTTGAAACATCTCAGTTGGTATTCCATCAATTCCTGTACTGTTTTGTTTTGTTTTTCTCATTCTCCTAAGTCCTTCAGTGTAGGTTAGGTTTCTCCCTTCAATACTACTGGTTCTTGATACTGAAATGGTTGACAATCAAATAAATATGTATGTGTATATATACATATATATGGTACGGTGACTCTCTCTAACTATTGTAGAATTAGAAGGCCTATGTCTCAGTTCTACTATACCATGTAGGGTCGGTCTGAAGAAAATGGGAAAGGCTTGTTAAGGAGCTTCATGGTTCAATACTTAAGTGTTGGGAGGCTATCAAAAGTTGAATTCACCCAGTGGTGCTGTGGGACAAAAACATCTGATCATCTACTTCTGTAAAAATAACAGCCACGAAACCCTATGAGAAAAGTGACTCCTTTAAAATATGTCCATGAGAGTTAGAATTCAAGTTACTTTTGGGGATTATTCAGTTGTTCAGTTGTGTGGTCACTTAATAAACTAGTTCAAACATAAAGGGAATTTGTTGTTTTCAGTGAACTAAGATTCTATTTTCTTCTCTTCTTTTGTCCATATAAGCAGCGATTTGTGGGAAAATGTTATTTGGATAAACATATAACTCATTAAGCTCCAGATAAAAATCCATACTATATTCTTTCTCCTCCCAGAAGAACTGGGAGCTAGAAGTGGAAAGAGGGAGAGGGAGAAGAAGAGAGGAGAGAAAGACACAGATGAGAGAGACAGAGTCAGAGAGGAAGAAGGAAAGATATGAATACACTTGACTGTACCTTCCCAATACTTGTCTCACAGGGTAGAGCTTCCTGGATGGTTTAAAATCAGTGGCATGCACTTCAAGATGCTCGGTATGTATTTCATCATGGTCATTTAAGTTCATTGAGAAATAAAGACAGCCAAGGGGAGAGATCAACTGGGCAGATGGAGATCATTCCTGCCTGTGTTTCCCTGCTAACTGCTGTGAGGGGCTGCTGCTACTCTCCTTCTTCTTGGGGATGAACTTCTTTAACTCTGCTACCCTTTGGTTAAGTTTTATTTAATCCCTAGCTTTGTTCAAATTCTAAAAAACATCCACAACAGTTAGTCAACAGTCGAGGTCTCAGTTCTGCAGTGTCCTCCGGACCCGTAGCTGTGCCTGGCCTTCTCCAGACACCTGAGCCCTTTTCAGTCACAGGAATCAGGGGACCTCTTGGACTCACTTCCAGCACTATGACTGGCTGATGGCCAACTTGTGTGTCTGTTCTGATAGTTCAATATTTTAGAATACATTGATCTTTAAACAGAATTCTTTTGGCATCACTGCCCTCTGGTGGTGGGAGTAGGAGGCCCAGCCTTTGCTCCTGTAGAGCTGCTGCTGGATTTGAACCTCCATCTAAGTGGGCCGCAGTCCCGCCCGCGCACAACCACTACGCCGCCGGGGCTCAGCTTTAAACAGAATTTTAAACAGGTTTATTAGGGTGTTATTTACATACCATAAAGTTACTTTCCTTTATGTATACAGTTCAATGATTTTTCAGTAAACATAAAGTCATGTGATCATCACCATAATTCTGTTTTGGAATGTACTCATTGCCCATCAAAATGTCCTTCCCACTCATTTCCAGTGTAAATGTTTTGAATATCAGTGTGTTTAGCTCTATCTAAAATTGAAAGCTTCTTTGCTTATCTGTTGTGGCAAAAGATACAATTTCTGATGTCTCTATCATTCACATGATCTTCTGAAACATGACCTTGGCACTCATCCATCCTAATTTTTCTTCCATGGATCTGGTCTGGCTTTCAAAGCCTATAGAATGTGGTGGAGCTGACAGTGCGTTGACTTCTGAGTCTAGCTCAGATGAACTTGCTGGTCCTTCCTTGGTCTCTCAAGAGGTTCACTCTTCACATATCCCCAGGGGTGGGGTGGGCGGTCCCTTTAGGAATCCAGCTGATATAGTGTAAGAAATCTAAACCACAAAGAGTAGGTGCCTTAGAGGATAATTCCAGATGAGTCCATTCATGTTATCATTATCCTGATGCCAGGCATGTGATTAAAGAAGTCTCTAGATAATTCCAGTCCCTAAGTCATCTATAGCTGTTCAAGTCTTGCCAGCCAAGGCTCCAGAACAGGGACAAGGCACCCCCCACCCCCCATGCTTTGTTACAGTTTCTGATCTATAGAACACATGTGCATAATAAGATAGTTGCTGTTCTAATTTTGTGAACAGGAACAGTTAACTGAAACATGTATCTATCCTCGCTGATCTTTCCTCGACTGTGAACTACATGGGATGGGGTCTTTGTGTCTCTTGATCACTATGGATATAGATATAAGCTGAAGATCGGACATTACTAGGAGACATTTTGCTCCTTGGGAGCTGTTTGGCACTATCTGGAGATATATAGTACTTTCACTGTGAATCAGATTTGACTCAATAAATTAGTTAGTTACTGATATCTTGTATATATACTTGTCTTGTATATCTAATGCTGCTAAACATTCTATAATGCACAGTACAGATCCCCACCATAAAGATATATGGGGCCTAAAAAGCAATGATATGCTCTAGAATTCTTGTCCAGCTAACTCTCTCCCCCACCCCAACAGGGAATCAGGGATCATAAGGCCACTGAGAGTAAAGGCTGACTTGCATGATATTCCTGTGAATTCCCCTGAACCCATATCTCTTGACATCTAAGCTCTATAAAGAGTAACTGTTTAATAAGTTTCTGATGGTCTGATAATAAATGAAAGAAGCTTTCCAGATGTACTAATTGCACATTTGCCTCTTTCAGTATACACCTTTTATTCATGAATTTTGATACTGGAAAAGGTTTCTTGGCCTTTTAATCTAAGATCCTCATTCCAGGGGAGAAAATGAAGGCCGGGAGAAAGTTTAGTAATTTGTCTGAGATGTTCTAGTCAGTTAGTAACTTCATAGCACTGGAACTCAGTTGTCCTTAGAGTGTAGTACTTTTTCTTACATGGTATTCCTCTGCCTGATACAGAGACCGGCACTTAAAGCAAAATTTAATTATCATTCTCAGTTAGGCCAAAACTGGGGGATAGAGGGAAATTTGTGCAAAGGCATCCATCAAAAGACAAAAACACAACAAAAAACAGTGGAATTGAAATCAGAAGATATGAAAAAAAAAAAAAAGAAATCAGAAGGGATGCCTTCTCATCTGCTTCTGTGCACTTTTACTGACATTTTTCCAAAGAACAAGAGTTTTCAATGGATGGTAGGCTGGCAGGGATGCTGTAGGCCCAGTGTGGAGTTCACTCAGAAGATGTCCTCAGAGAAAACATGGCTAATGGGCCTTGAGAAGAGCTGTGGTCCACAGGCAGAGCAAGAGAACACCAAGACCTCCGTTCTAGCCCACAAGACCTATCACCTCTGGGCTCTCATAAACATGTCAGGGAGGCTCTGAGTAGACCCAAGGTTCTATCTTAAGTGGATCCTGAGAATGAGTAAGTACAAATCAAGAAAATCAACCTGGGATAGGAGGTCGCCATTCCATTATATCCACCATCTATCCTGTGTTCAAGCCCCATTCATTTGGTTCTGCGCTGTTCCAGGAAGTCTTTTTACTGGTGATAGGACAATTGGTTTGTTGATGATATTACCACACAGGTAATGTTGAAACAACAGAAAATTTGCTGTAGAATAAGAATATAGTAGTTTTGATGAAATAACTCTCTCCTGCTGGTCAAAGGCATATCAGTCTCTTTCTAAGATTGAAATAACTAGATATTTAACAAAGTCATGGGCTTCCACATTTATTTGACTTACCGCCCTCCTTTCAGAAATATATATTTATATGTTTCTCAGTGGCTATTAAAAACTGTGTCCCAGAATTCAGGATGGCGAGTAGACATTAGCTTTTACAGTGCCCTGGATTGGTCCAGTGACCCCCCAGTGGGTGGTATCACCTACTATGGGAAATAATGAACTAGGTTTCAAAAGACTCAAGGCACTTCTATGGGTCTAGCAAAAGAAAGATGGGATCAAAAGAGGATATAGAATCAGAATCCAGAAAAAATAGTGTGTTTATAAACTATGGACCCCGATAAGTGTTTTCATTTGACTGTCATCATAGTGCTAATTCATAGGAATAGGTATTATTATTATTACTTAATAATTTCATAGTTGAGAGCTTTAGAATCCACAATGTAAGGAACCTGCTAGTAACTGACAGCGTTTGGAAGAGAATTTGTGTGTGTCCAGCTGAGAAAAGAGAAACTACTCTAGGTATGTTGTCCAGAAAGTGCTATAATGTAGGCAATTGTGTTAGGCTGGTATGTGTAGAGAAAGAAAACCAGGGACACCCACAGATGCATACGAAATAACTTTACATGAGATGTGATTTTACATCAAGAAGGTGTATCAGCCCAGTACAAACGCCAGTCATGGGTCCCCTGCTAGCGAGTCCTCTTCCAACTCACAAAGCTGCAGGCTGATGAAGCAGAAAGGTGAAGCTGGGTGCAGGGCGATCGATCACAGGCTGATGGGTCCAGAGTCTTATGGATCCAAGGTGGGTGAAAGTAGGACAGGACACAGACAGGTCAGAGGTTGGCTTTCAGGGTCAGCAGCCTACACTGGAGAGAGATACAGAGTTTCCATCACCCCTTCCCCCCAAGAGGAAGGTGAGGGACCAGAAACAGGAAAAGAAGTCCTCCTTGTCTTTCTTATGGAAAAGGTCACACCCCAGGAAGGAGGCATCATCAGGCCTGATTGATAGGTTAGACTCCACCCCTATGTCTTTACTCAGGCATAAGAAAACAGAATGCACCCAGATATCAAAAGATAGACAGTCTGGAGGCTCAAAGCCTGAAGATAAACAGCCAACTAGCTGAGAAGTACCCAAGTCCACTCGGAAGAAGCACACCAGCCAGTGTGGCCAAGAGGAGTCAAAAGGATCAGACCTCAGGCATCAAACAGGGAAAAACCAATATTACTATCTATGCACTATCCTGAGATGATCAATGAGGACAAGTGGGAACAGGAGAAAGAGTGGTGAAGATGGCTAATGGTACCCAGCTATCAAGACATAATGCCTCAAAGGCCTGAGGATGAGGAAACAGTGCAACAAAGCCTACCATAGAAGAAGCACACCAGCCTGTGCGACCATGAGGAGTGGAAAGAACCAGGCTATCAGACATCAAAGAACAAAAAACATATTAAGTGCCCACCATCCTGTCATGATCGCTGAGGACAAAAGGGTGCAGAGGCACACAGCTGAGGAAACTGATGGTGCCCAGTCACCAAACGATAAAGTAGCTGGGATCTTAAATGCTTGAAGGTGAACAAGTGGCCATTCAGCGCAGAAACAGCAAAGTCCACATAGAAGAAGCGCAGTAACTTGTGTGATCACGAGGGGCTGAAGGGAGCAGACATCAAACATCAAAGAACAAGGATTAAATCAGTAAGAATGAGGGGGAGAGCAGGGTGGGGACCCAAAGCCCACTTGTGAGCAATTGGATACCCCCTTACAGGGGAGTCACGGGGGAGAGATGGGCCAGTGAGGTAGCAATGAAGCATAAAACCTTCCTCTCTTTCCTGAAGGTTTCCTCCCCCAAACCAGCACAGCCCCTAATCTGCCCTGCAGTTCCAGCTGGACTGGAGGAGGTGCACTGGCGGAGGTGGGAACTGGAAATGAGGGAACTTGGGGTGGATGGACCCCTTGGGGTCAGTGGTGGGAGTGAAGCTGCTGGATGGGTGGAGGGGGGGTGGAGTGGAGAGAGGAAGCCAGCTGTGGGGATCTGCAGACTGTCTCCTATCTGGAGGGCAGATGTAGGGAGGAGTGGGCAGGGGGAGATGTTGGGCAGTGTAAGATATGACAAAACAATAATGACTGCAGAGTAATGAGGACTGGGTGGGGGGAAAGGTTGGAGAGGAAAGGAAAAGGGGCCCATTTTAAGGGCCCAAGTGGAGGGGCAGATGTTGGGAGAATGCCGATGAGGACAGGCAAGTGGGGGTGCTTGGCACAGTGTATGTAACTATGTATTGAACTAAGTATGATGGAAAGCGATGCATGAGCGCCCAATAAAAAAAATGTAAGTGCTACAGACATTCATCAGAAAGATGTTGGGCGGGCATTCATGAGAAAGATGTTGGTTGGCCTAGAGGTGCCTAAAAAAGGGACATCCTCAAGCTGCCAGTGTCTTTGAGGGGACAGCACATGGGTTGCTGAACTGTGAGAGAGACTGACATTTCTGCTGTAATAACTGTCACGGTGGGTGTGGGAAATGCAGAGAGGAGCAGCAAGTTCCAGCAGCTATTTCTCAAAAGTGGGGCCAATGTTCCTCCACTCACAGCTGCCCATCACTGGTGGTGGCTGTGCCTGCTGTTGCTCTTAGAGGCTTTCCAATGAAAAGAAACTCACTGCCATGGCGTCAAGGCTGACTCGTGGTGAGCCCCCTGTAGGTTTCTGAGCTGGGAACCGTTGTCGTTGTAGGAAGCCCAGTCTTTTTCCCACAGAGCAGCTGGTGGTTTCAAAGTACCACCCACGTGGATGGCAGTCCAAAATGTAACCACTACACCATCGGGATACTACTTACCTTGGAAGGAAGAAATCAATGAAATCTACTTTGGAGGCTTTTAGGCCCCTGTGATACAAGAGAGAACAGAGAAAGCAAGGAAGGTTGTTGAGAAGCAGCAGATGAATAATAACTGGCACCTGATATCTTCAACCTGGGTGCTTTTAACTAAACCTCATCTTTTCCTGTGTCTGTCAGGGTAGGCCGAATGACAGCTCAAGAAGACCCGAAATGTAATTGTTCAACACAGGAGAGTCACAGGGTAGACAGGACAGTGAGGCAGCCCTCCATCGCCTAGTCTGAGGGTTAGAGAGCAGGCTTACAATGACTATGTTGTCTTTAACACATGTGTTTCAAGGCCCCCCACCCCCACCTTTAGAAACCCACTCCAACCACAAGCATGAATAAACATGGAGGAGCAGGTGAGGGACGCTATCACGGGTCATCCCACAAAAAGGCACAGACAGCAGTTCATGTTGTACAGAAAACAAAGTAGCCAAGTGGTTATGCTGAAATGTAAGGGCATCCGGGACATGCAACCTAGCTATGTTCCAAGTAAAAGGAAGGATGTATTTGTGTGCAGGGCCAGTCACTGCTGCCACACCTCCCGTGACTGCCACCATCTGCTCTTAGGTTCCTCAAATCAGTGTCATGAAGATGTTTGCTTGCGAATAGTTGGTCTGAGAACCAGTTGGGGGTCTTGGTAGCTCTCTTATTCACGGAAAGGCATCTGGAACCTGGGACCAGAAGCAAAAAAAAAAAAGAAGCTTAGAAATAATGTAGGCAATGCTAACGGAACCCAACAAAGTAAAGGTCGAAGTCCTCTTTCATTTTGCTGGTGTGACTCAAGAACCAAAGCAAACTCACCGTCATCGCATTGACGCCATCTCCTGGGGATCCCATAGGACAGAGTAGAACTGCCCTTGTGGGTCCATCTCACAGTGACCTACAGGGCAGAGTAGAACGGACTGCCCTTGTGGGTTTCTGAGACTGCAACTTTTCCTAGTAATAGAAAGTCCCATTTTTCTAGGTGAAACCAGTAGTGGTTTTGAACTGCCGACCTTCCGGTTAGCAGCCCAATATGTAACCCCTATGCCACCAGGGCTCCTGATGGACAGACAGTAGTTGATTGTACTGCTTTCTTTCTTTCTTTCTTTCTCTCTCTCTCTCTCTCTCTCTCTCTCGCTCTCTCTCTCTCTCTCTCTCTTTCTTTCTTTCTTTTGCTCTGCCAGAACCGCTGGTGGTATCGTGGTCATGTGTTGGGCTGTGGTCCGAATGGCTGTCCGTTCAAGACCACCAGCAGCTTTAGGGAAGTAAGACTGGGCGTTCTTTTCCGCTAACTAGTTACAATCGCAAGAACACATCAGGGCTGTCACTATGCGTCAACACGGACTCCAGGGCAGCGAGTTTGGGTTTGTTTTTGTTTGTGTGTCTTTTGTCTGTCGTTGGGACCAAGCAGATGGTAGGACAGTTGCTGAATCAGAAGGGGCAGAGCGGTGGGGGTTTGTGCTGGCTGTCTCCTGAGAGTGGGGAGAAAGGAGAATGTGCGGCTTCAGGAATTGAGGATGGAGGACTCTGTCTGCCAGGTGGGAGCTGCTTGACAGCAAATGTGGGAGCGAGGAAAGAAGTCTGTGGCAGTCATGTGCTTATGTTAATTTCATGATTGAGATGTAGGGGTGGAGTCTAGTCTGTTAATCTGGAGATAGCCATTGAGTAGCCAATGAGGCCTCTGTGTGGGCATGGCTTTCTCCGGAGACTTCTGCGAAATCTCGAGATATTTCCCTCGTGAAGATGAGAAGCTATCTCCCCAGTTGTTGGGAGTTAGTTTTAGAGATAACAAAATACAGATAAGACAGGGTGGCAGCGTCCCAGGAGCTGAAGGAGCCGGAGGAGAAGTCACACGGCCTTGTCCTGATGGAACCAGACCTCTGAAGCTGGAGAAGCCATGTGGAGACCCCTGCCAGTGCTGAGTTGCTTCTACCACCACTGGATGCTGTTGATGGACCCTGAGCCCTGGAAACAATGGGCCATGGGGAGACCCCTGCCGGCGTTGGGACTCTGCATTCATTGGCCTGTGACTTTGTGAGTTGGACATATACTTTATAGACTGGTTTCGGGCATATGGGCTAATATCGGATTTATGACTTTGAACTGGACTGGGCTGGGATGCTTTCTTAACGTCCTATTCCTCTTAGCACATAAACCATTCCCTTATATCCATATGCGAGTCTATGCATTGGTTTCTCGCGTTTACCCAGACTAACACATAGTCTTATAAAAATGAGTGAATTTACCTGCACACAAATGTTTCTAGCAGCTTTATTCACAATTGTCCCAAATCGGAAGAAACTAAAGTCCTTCAAGTGGTAAACGGACAAACTGTTGCACTTCCCTATGATGGAGCATTATTGGCAATAAAATGAACTGAGCTCTTGACCTTTGGAAGAGCATCAAAAAAACAAAAAGCGTACTGCTAACTAACTAACTGAAAGCTAGTCAGAAAAAGCTACCTACGGCATGCCTATAACTATCTGACATTCAGGAAGAGGCAGAGGTGAAGAGTCCCTGGGTATTGACTGGATGGCACTGAGCTTGGAGGTCTGGGGGTCAGAGAGGAGCAGGTGGAGGCAGGGGATGTCTGAGAGCAGTAGGAATGTTGTGGGTGGTATTGTGATGAGAGAACTGGGACATGATGCACCTCTCAGAACCCACAAAGCTGCACAGCACAAAGAGTGAGTCCCATGGGACACTGGATAATATTAATCACTGAATACACATACTTCAGTTTGTGGTTGTTACATAGTAACAAATGCAAGGTGCTTATAACAGGAGAAACTGTTCAGGGGATAGAGGCAAATGCAGGCAATTTTTCTATATATCTAAAACTGCTCCCCAAAATAAACTATTTTAACGGTGGTAAATTTTTCATGCCACTATTAGCAAAAACTTTTCCAAGGGGTGAATATCTATATGGGCAAAAGAACTGGGAGATAAAGTAATACATGAAAATACATAAATGAAATATCCTCCAAAATGAATAAGAGCAATGAGATACTTTGCTTTTTCACCCATACAATCAGCAAAATGTCAAATAAAATAAAATAAAAATAGACTAACAATAAACCAGGAGAATAGCCACTTGTCCTTGCCCAATATTAGCCAGTTTGGGGGCGATCAGACCATCCATAATTAGCTTAGGTTGAGTGAACTCTCTACTTAGCAGTATGTGTCTAGAGTGTCCAGGAGCAGAGTGGTTATCAAAAGAATCAGACAGAAGCAACAATAATGCAGCAATCTTCATCAGTGGGTTATTTTTTTAAATCATTTAATTGGGGGCTTGAAGAACTCTTATCGCAATCCCTCTAATCTGTCCATCATGTCACGCACATTTGTACATTTGTTGCCATCATCCTTTCTCAAAACATTGGCTTTCTACTTGAGCCCTTGGTATCAGCTTCTCATTTTTTTGCATTCCTCCTCATGCCCCTCCATTAACCCTTGATAGTTTGTAAATTATTTCTTATTTTGTCATGTCTTACTCTTTATGGCGCCTCCCTTCATCCACTTTCCTGTTTTCCATCCCCCAGGGAGGGAGTTATATGTAGGATCTTGTAATCAGCTCCCCTTTCTACCTCACTTTCCCTCTACTCCCTGGTATCACCACTCTCACCACTGATCCTGAGGAGCTTATCTGTTCTGGATTCCTTGTGTTTCCAGTTCCTACCAGTACCAGTGTACATCCTCTGGTCTACTCAGATTTATGAGGTAGAATTGGGATCGTGATAGTGGGGTGAGGTGGGGGGAGCATTAAAGAACTAGACGAAAATTATGTTTCATGGATCCTATACTGCACCCTGATTGGTTCATCTCCTCCTTGTGACTCATCTGTATAAGGATGTCTGGTTGCCTACAGATGGGATTTGGGTCTCCACTCTGCATGCCACCTCATTCACAATGATATATATTTTTTTGTTCTTTGATGCCTGATTGCTGATCCCTTTGACACCTCTTGATCACACAGGATGATATGTTTCTTCCTTGTAGGTGTGCATGATTTTTAAGAGAGAGACTAAGAGAAACCTAACTGTATATCAGTTAGGGAATGACTAAGACAAGTAGGGCACATCTATAGGGTGGGATATTACTTAGCTTTTACAACGAGATTTGTTCAGGATCTGCAATACAAATATAGCAGCTCACTAATGTAAAGAAGGGAAAGTAGCAGAATATGCCAAATGGTAGGTTAGAATCGGTCTACCAATTATGAAGTATTTAAACCATATTTTTTGCTACGTTAATCCCATATTGAGGTATGTTTTAAGTGTTTCTTTATAATTTGGAGGTATGAAGTAGGTAATTATGGCAGTCACCTAATATGGTGTCAATTTGAGGATTAAGAATGTAGGTGTAGAGTCTAGCCTGTCAATATGGAGAAAGCCAATGAGATCTCTGTGTGGGCATGGCTTTCTCTGAGAATTCTGGGAAATCTAGCCATATTTCCCCCTCGGAGGTGAGAGATTCACTACTTAGTCCCTTGGAGTTGCTCTGCTGACTCCCTGTGAGCCATCCTGGAGGAGAAGCTGCATGAGCTTACCCTGATGGAACCAGACCTCTGAAGCCGAAAAATCCATGTACAGACTCCTGCCAGTGTTGCGATGCTTGTGAAGCCACAGAGAGGCCCCTACCAGTGCTGAGATGCTTACGTTGTACTGGATCCAAAGGCTTTCTTACCCAATGTCCTGTGATTGTCTTGCATTTGATGGCATTGTGTTTTGATGACTCATGTGTTTCATGAGTCTGAAGAGGGCTTCATTGATAGGTATTGAACATATGGGCTAATATCAGACTTGTGGGCTTAGACTAGACTGGGTTGGGATGCTTTCTCAACGTTCCATCCCTCTTGTATGCATACCTCTCCCTTACATACATATGCGTGTTTATGAATTTGTGTCCCTAGTTTACCTGGACTAAAACAATAATCTATTTGTTTAAGAACATAGAAAGTAGTATGCTTTTATTCACTTTAATATTACAAGTGAGGTCAGGTGGATGAAAGTACCTGACAAGATAGTGCTTGGGAAGTGCAGAGTGCTCTGTCCTAGTTTCAAGGAGTATTTTATCACTGAAAGTATTTAGAATTGTGGTTCTCCTGGAATAATCTCAAGAAGACTGTTACTTTGTGAATTTTATTATTGTTTCTAAATATGTCTTATTGACTATACTTGGAAAGATTAATTCCAACCTAGTCTTTTTTTGCCTCTCCTTAAAAAAAGTAAGGGAGACAATGGATGGTGTGAGATATGAAAACAACAATAATTTATAACTTATCAGGGGTCCATGAGGGTGGGAGGGTGGGGTAGGGCAGAGGAAAAAGAGAAGCTCATACCAAGCAGAAAGAAAATGTTTTGAAAATGACAGCAACATCTGCACAGATGAGTTTGGTGTCGAGTTTGATGCAATTGATGTATGAATTATTATAAGAGCTGTAAGAGCCCCCAATAAAATGATTTATTAATAAAAGTTTTATTGGCATGCTATTTTCATGACGTGCAATATAATAGTTCAATCATAGTAAGAAGAGTTGTACAATCATCAACACAATAGTGGTAGTTACATAATTTCATTTCAACTTGAAGATATATAAGTACAGGGGTGAAGTCACAGCCTGATGGTGCTTCCTTGTGGGTGTGACCCAGGAGGGCCTTGGGTACCTCCTCCCCTCTCTCTGCCCTTGCCTTCTTGCCGCCCGAGTCACACTGAGACCTGTATGTGCCCTGGGACGTGGCTCCTGTTTGATCCTTGCAGCCCTGCACCCACCAGCCAGTGATTCTGCATTGTTGCATGTGGCTACATGAGTCTGAGGAGGGATTTATGAACTATTCTTGGACTTGTGGACTTAAGGGTTGGGATGTTTGCTTGACATGTAATTACTTCTTGACATAAAGCTCTCTCTTAAACATACATGAGTGTTATTGGGATTGTTTCTCTAGTCAACCAGGTCTAACACAACAATCAATTTCAGAACATAGTTCTTTTTGTACTTGTTGTTAGTTCCCCATTTCCCGCCAGCCTCCCCTACTGTGCCCCTAGGTATGTTACTGTCTCTATAGATTTACCTATCCCGGATTTCATAAGCAGAAAATCATATAAAGCAAGAACATAAAACCAACAGAAACCAACAATGAAAACAAAACAGAGAAAACCCTCAATTGAAACGAAAGCAAACAATATTAAAAACTTTAAACTGAGTCAAAGGGAGTCAGATTAGCCTTTTATGGCTACACTTGGCAACAATTCTTAGATCAAGAAGACGCTATCCTAAACCCCTTTTAAAGATTCCTTTTCATATTGAGATATTGTTTCTCTTTTGAAACAATCTCTCAGGGTTTTTGAAGTGTGCTTTGCAGAGGAGTTAGAAATACACACACACACACACACACACACACACACACACACACACACACACACACACACCCTCCAGTGACCCCCCTGTGTTTCTGGGTAGGTCTGTGTTACTCAGGGTTTTCATGGTCTTTTGGAAGCCTTCCTCTAGAAGGCTTCTGAGGGTGGGCTCAGAATGCTACTTCTTCAGTTAGCAGTCAAGCAATGAACCACTTGTGCCACCTAGGGACTTCAGAATCTTTTGTACTTCACAAAGCACCTCTGATCAAACTGAATTAACATGCCTTCCCAAAGAGCAGCATTGGTACCTTAATTCAATCCTTCTGAAAGCACATGGCCCTGGAGTTGAAGAAGAGTGCTGCATTGAGCATGACTCCTAATTTCCTAGGTCTGCCGTATGGTTTTCTTACCAAGTCTTGCAAATAGATGAACTGATAGTATGCTCCTTTCTGTAATGCCTTTACTTCTCTCCCACTCTACCATTTTAAGGCACCATGCCTTACAAATATGCAAGCATCCATGTTTGATACTTAGTGTGACAAAGGCTGTTCATGTAGATGAAAAGAGGAATCATCTTGAGAGCAAGCTCCCACCTAATCATCTTGGCATTGATTTTGGAACATAAGAACACCCTCCAAAGTGAAACGTTGTACACACCAGCTTTTGTTTTTGAGTTTGCAGAAGTAGCTCTTAACTCAAAATGAACTATGTCAGGTTCATACTTTCAGAAGTTGTAGACTTTATCCTAATCCTTTTTGTCTTCACTGGAAAACAAAGCAAAACAAAAGAAACTTTGTTTCCAAGCAATAAGGGGAAACAGCAAACAACAAAAATCCTTTGAGTAAGTAGTCAGCTGTGAACTTTCTGAGACAATTTACGTTACGGGTAAAGCCACTGTAGTTTGGAAGCATGTATCATCATATGAGTACCAGAAGTGCAGGAGAATTGGGTAGTACAGAGTGTCAAAAAGGCTTGGTTTGTTTTGCTGATGATAATTGCCACCAAATAGTCAATTTTGACTTATGATGACTTTAGGTTAACAGAAGGGTTCTGCACCATCCATAAGCACAGATACATTTTACTCCATTGCTGAAGTGGTTTTCTCCATCGACCTCATTGACAGCTGTCCTCATTTGCTGATTTTCTACTTTACTGATGGCGTCCAAAGCAAGTGGGTGGAAGTCTCTTCACCCACACTCTCGTAAAAAACATTCTAGGTGGACGTTCACAAACAGAAGGGATCTTAGAACTTTTCATGGGCATTCTGGGAGGTTAATATGCTCAGTTGCTAACACAAAAGTTGGAAATTCAAGTCCATTTAGACCAGTGGTTCTCACACTTCCTAATGCTGTGCCCCTTTAATATAGTTCTTCATGTTGTGGTGACCACACAACCATAAAATTCTTTTCTTTGATTTTTAAAAAATCATTTTATTGGGGGCTCATACAACTCTTATCACAATCCATTCATCCATCCATTGTATTTCAAGCACATTTGTACATTTGTTACCCTTATCATTCTCAAAACATTTACTTTCTACTTAAGCCCTTGGTATCAGCTTCTCATTTCCCTCTCCCTCCCTGCCAATCCCTCATGAGCCCTTGCTAATTTATAAATTATTGTTATTTTGTCATATCTCACACTGTCTGATGTCTCTCTTCACCCACCTTCCAGTTGCCCATACCTGAGGGAGGAGGTTATATGTAGAACCTTATAATCAGTTCCCCCTTTCTACTTCACCTCCCCTCCACCCTCCGGTATTGCCACTCTCACTACTGGTCCTGAAGGGACCATCTGTTCTGGTTCCTATCTGTACCAGCGTACATCATCTGATCTTATTTGTAAGGTAAAATTGGGATCATGATAGTGGTGGGGAGGAAGCATTGAAGAACTAAAGGGAAGCTGTATGTTTCATCATTGCTACACTGCACCCTGACTGGCTCATCTCCCTGTGACCCTTCTGTAAGGGGTTGTCATTTCACCTACAGATGGACTTTGGGTCCCCATTCTGTACTCGTCCTCATTTACAATGATATCATTTTTAGTTCTTTGATGCCTGATCTCTGAACCCTCTGACACCTTGTGGTCACACAGGCTGGTGTGCTTTTTCCATGTGGGCTTAGTTGCTTCTGAGCTAAATGGCTGTTTGTTTACCTTCAAGTCTTTAAGACCCCAGAAGCTATATCTTTTTTTTCTGTGGGCATCACTGCTCCCTGGTGGGAGTAGGAGGCAGAAACTATATCTTTTGATAACCAGACACCATCAACTTCCTTCACCACTTCTGTTTATGCACACATTTGTCTTCAGCAATCATATCAGGAAGGTGGGCACATAATGGTAGGATTGTTTTCTTCTTTGATGCCTGATACCTGATCCATTTGACCTCTCGTGGTCACACAGACTGTCACACTTCTTCCTTGTGGGCTTTTTTGCTTCTGAGTTAGATGGATGCTGGTTTACCTTCAAGCCTTTAAGACCCCATATACTATATGTTTTGATAGCGGGACACCATCAGCTTTCTTCACCACTTTTGCTTAAGCTCACATTTGTCTTCAGCAGTTGTGTAGGGAAGGTGAGCGTCATGGAATGTCATTTAATATAACAAAATGTTCTTGCATTAAGGAAGTACTTGAGTGGTGACCCAATGTTCATCTGTTGCCAATACTAACCCTATAAGTATATGCACATAGATCTATTTCCCCATCATCAAATATATATCTACCTATGTACATGCCTGTATTTAGATGGCTATAAATGGCCTTTGCCTCCTATTCCTTTCCTTTTCCTTTCCTTTTGTCACAGTAGCATGTTTAGCCTTATTTGACTTCAGTAATTTGTCTCAGTTACATTACCCTTGATCAATTCCTACTAGGTCTCTCACACCTCCTTGCCACTGATTTTGGATCACTTCTTGTTCCCTTGTCCCTGGGTTGGTCAACACTATCTCTTTTCCCCATCTCCCCCTCTCCTAGGCACCCCCTCCCCCAAGCCATCAGTCTCATTATTTTCTCCTCAAGGCTGTTTATCCAGCCTATCTCATCTAGATTAGACTTGCAGAGATAATAATATACACAAAAAAAGACATAGAAAGGTGAAGCGACAAAAGAAAACAAAACAACAGCAACAAAAAAAAGAATGCCGAGAAAAAATATATAAACAAGTAAAAAAATAAAAATAATAAAAAGAAAACCTATAAATAGTTCATGGTCTGTTTGCTGATCTCTAGGAGTGTCCTCTGGTCAAGTCTAATGGGGTGCCATGTTCTGGTCCTACAGTCTATCCTTGGCACTCCCGCAAGACCTCCATGCTCTGCTCCCCCCCACCCCACCCCTACCCCTACTGCTCTGCTGCACGCCGTTAGTGTTTGCTTCTGCATGGTGGGGTCAGACCAGGTGCAATCCTGAAACCATTTCTCCAGTGTTGTCTATGGCAGGGCCTTGGGGCAGTGAGGGATATCATGTCTCATAATGGGGCTGGCTATAAGGTCCTCTCTGTGCATTTGCTGTTCTGAGCAGGGATAACATCCTCCATGCAGGGTGGGCCAGGATGCGCTTCACTCTCTCTTCCTCCCCCTTCATTTGCTCCCGTGTACTCTGATCAGACATGTCCCTCTTCCCAAACTGCAGCTTCAGTGTTTTTCTCTAAAGTAAATTCTTCTGGGGGGTGTTAGAATTGGACCTGGGCCCTCAGACCCCTCCACTGGCTCTCTATACCCTGAAACACCAGGTTTAATTTTAGTTGCCACTGTATAGCTGTAATTTTGCTCTGTTATGAATTGGGGGATTCCCCGTGAAAGGGTTGTTTGACCCCCAAAGGGGTCGAGACCCTCAGGTTGAGATCGATGATCTAAATGGGTCTTTCAAAGAAAGGCCTGAAGACTTACTTCTGAGAAAGAAAGAAAGAATCTACAGAACAGGGCTGAGCCCCGGTGATGTAGTGGTTGTGTGCGGGCCTGTGGCTCACAGGGTTGGTGGTTCAAATCCAGCAGCAGCTGGGCTTCCTACTCCCATCAGGCAGTGATGGCTCCCCCCACCCAAAAAAAAAAAAGAATATACACCTACAGAACATAGGTCTGCTCTGATACACTTGCCAGCAACTAGCTATAGAACTCTTCAATGAGGGCGTCTTCAAGAGGATCCATTGTGTACCTAGTGAGAAAATTGGATTGAAAAATGTGAAAGTGCTTGCTTAGGATTCGACAGCTGGTTAGTATCAGAGCTGGAGTCCTGGTGGCATCCTGGGTTACCTGTTGGGTTGTGAACCTGAAGGTCAACAGGTCAAGAACCACCAGCTGGTCAATGGCAGGAAGTTGAGATCTTCGATTCCCACTCAGAGGCAGTCTCAGAAACCCACAGGGATGCTTCTCCTCTGTGCTATGGATCTCCAGGTGTCAAAATGGACTCCGTGGAAGTGATTTCCTTTTATTGGTGACAGAGGGAAGAGTAGATGTCATCTTTCTTCGTCTATGGTTCTTCCCTCATGACACCACATTGTAGTGATTTTCTTTTTTTAAGCCCCCAAAAATGTTTTCTGCGGTAGGACTCAATGAAAAGAAAGCATGTGTCCTGGGCATCTGTTATCTCCAATACTATGTCTCTTTGGCATACTTATGAAATGAAATCATACTCCTTTAGAGTGAAATCTAAGGCTTAGTTAGATATTCTCCTAGGACTTATGTTGAAACCAAATCTACTGGTCTGTACTTCTCACAATAGGCCTGGGAGTTATGAGACTTGACATTGTAGGAAATACAACTTCACTTTCTTCATCGCTGGCTTGAATTTGTGGATTAAGCCTGCTGTGAGTTAGAGCACCTTTTCTCCTCCATCTCCTGGGGGAGGGACTTCTGTGATGAGGATATGTTGCCACCAGGTGGCAGTCACACCACATTGGTTGGGGGAACTGTCAGGGAAGGTTCACCTGAAGGCCATTGACCACATCCTTTGATCTTGATGTGTAGTTCTTAAAGCAAGTGAGTGCAAGCAATATTAGCCGACACCAGGTGTGTAGAAACACATTTTTTAAAACTGCTAAATGATTAATCTATACATACTTCACGACCTACCTCATCAAATCTTAGACATGCCATTCTTAAGTCTGCTTTCCTTTCCCCCTGAAAGTTTTAGAATGTTTATGCAAAGGAAGGAAATGAGTAAAAAGTGATTTGAATCTAAAACTTCAATTTTGTAGATAGAAAATATATGCATATATATTGTTCCTGCAATTATAATACATTTTAAGTACTTACATTGTTCTCAATTAGTACTTAGTAAATATTAGTAAATTAATATTAGTAAATAAATCTTCAAACTCTTCATTACATACTTAAAATACAGGATATATATGTTTGTATATACTACATCATTATACTACATATTATATATGTCTAATCACATATATAATATAGGTGTATATATGATATACTCATGGATGTGTTAAAATTGAATTCTGTCATTATAATAGGGATTAGGCATAATTAAAACATTCTATGTAGGATTCTCAGGACAACAAACTAAACACTAATTCCTTTTATATAGGGAACATAAATAAATGCAGCAAATATTTCAAAGTAGCTCAAGTTAGTTTCTGCCCCTGAATGTCTGGTTATGAGTACCTTAAACATTTATCGGTGATAAAATCTCTTAAAATGTAAGGGTATCTCTTGTCTATAGGGAGAAGACTAGTCTTATAGACTTGAAGATAAACAAGCAGCCACCTAGTTGAGAAGCAATAAAATCCACATGAGAGAATAACACTAGCCTGAGTGATCATGAGGTGTCCATGGGATCAGGTATCAGGCATCAAAGAATAAAAATTCATGTCATTGTGAATGAGAGAGAGTGTGGAGTGGAGACCCAAAGCCCATCTGTAGGCAATTGGACATCCCTCACAGGAGGGTCACAAGAAAGAGAGGAGACAGTCAGGGTGCAGTATAGCACCAATGAAACATGCAACTATCCTCTGGTTCTTTAATGCTTCCTTCCTTCCCACAATCGTGACCCCAAATCTACCTTACGTATATGGCTAGACCAGAGGATGTACACTGGTACAGATAAGAACTGGAAACACAGGGAATTCAGGACAGAGAAACCCCTCAGGACCAATAATGAGAGTAGTGATAGGGTAAGGGGAAGCGGAAAGGGGGGAACTGATTACAAGGATTTACATATAACCCACAATAGAAAAGTGGGTGAAAGGAGATGTAGACAGTGCAAGACATGACATAATAATAATAATAATCAATAAATTGTCAAGGATTTGTGTAGGAGGAAGGATGGGGGAGGGAGGGGAAATATGAGGAGCTGACACCAAGGGCTCAACTAGAAAGAAAATGTTTTGAGAAATGATGATGATTGTGCTTGATACAATGCATGGATGGATTATGTTGAGAGTTGTATAAGCCCTCGATGAAATTATTTTTAAAAGAAAAAAGATAGATGAGTACAAAATACATTTCAAAATATATTTTAGTGGGTATAGAGAGAAGTGAAATGGGGACAGAATTGTGAGAAACTTTCAAGAGATTTCTATTCAAATGTAAGGAATGCAGGGACACAAATACATAGAGTACTGGCTTCAGTGGTGAGAAAGGTGTCTGTTAAAGCAATAGTACATTGGGGCAAAATTCCACTTCATCAGTGAGAACAAGGTCCTGGGAGACTAGAACAGACCATCCATTACTCCTCTGTTAGCTCAAATGGAAGTGGTAGAAAATGAAAGCAATCCACAAGAACCAAAATACGACCTTGAGTCTTTGCCACCTAAATTGAGAGACCAGGTGAAGAATAGATTTGATGTGCTATGTGGCAAGGCTTCATTTTAGAAGAATGGATACCAGACACATCCTGAGGAATCGGAGATGAAAGATGTCTCAAATGCCCAACTCCTCAGAGAAGGTATTCTGCTCCATTTCCCCCACACTTCCCTTGTGCATATTACCTGATGCCCTTGGGTTCTTCCCTTCCCCGCAAAGTCCCACAACTACTCGGGGAATTTTCGATACATGTCTCAGGTCATAGATCGTGTGGTTCAGTTTCAGATCAGAAGGACATTCAGAGGGGAGCCAGGTACAGATTCCAGAGCCAGAAGCCAAAATTGTCCAAAAGTTACAGCAGGTCTTGCTTATAACAACACTCAGTCACTAAATAGGGTCTGGCTTTTAAGTCATGTAGATTAGAACTGTAGGGTCTGGCTTTTAGGTAGTGTGGATTAGAACTGTATTGTGGTATCACCATTCAGGCAAGAAAAACAAAGAATAGTGTCTTAAAGCACATCCTTGACTAATGTGGAGTCACAATGCTCCCAAGGAAACAAAGGATGGGGCTGGGTGCATCTCCTCTACTTTGGTGGGATTTTAAAGATGCCCTCAAGGAAATGGGGATGGCTTGGTTCATATCTTCAGCTAAGGTCAGGTCTTAATCCCATCCTAATTCTGGGAGAGATTCATATTTATCTCCATTACAAAGAACTATGACCCAACAGAATGCTCTAATTATAGAATAATATCTTTGCTATCACATAGAGGTAAAAAATGTTCTAATGATATTATTGGGGGGGGGTGGTCTTATAGCTCTTATAACATTCACGCATCATTTGTATCAAGCATATTTGTATACATGTTGTCATATTCATTTCCAAATATTTCCTACTTGAGCCCTTGTTATAAGCTCTTCTTTTTTTAGAAATCATTTTATTGGAGGCTCATACAACTCCCATCACGATCAATACATACATCAATTGTATGCAGACCACATTTGCACACTTGTTGCCATCATCACTCTCAAAACATCCTCCCATGGAGGTAAAATTTTGCTGAAGAGCATCCAACAGTCGTTGCAGTAGTACATTGTCAGGGGGCTGCCAGATGTTCAGTATGGATTCAGAAGAGGACCTGAAACAAGGGACGTATCATTGATGCTGTCAGATGGATCCTGGCTCACAACCCAGAATACCAGAAAGACGTTTATATGTGTTTTATCAACAATGGCAAAGCATTTGACTGTGTGCATGCTCACAAACTGTGGATAGCCTCAAGAAGAATGGGGATTCCAGAGCCCTTCAGGGTGTTTATGCCAAGCTTGTACCTGGATCGAGAGGCAATTGTGGAAATCAAACAACAGAACACTGTGTGATTTATGATCAGGAAAGGTGTGCATCAGGGTTGCTCCTCTCACCAAACTTGTTCAAACTGTATGCTGTGAAAATCACCAGAGAAGCCGACTTGCATGAAGAAGAATGCGGCATTAGGACGAATGGCAGGGTTACTACCAGCCTGTGGTACACAGAGGACATGGCCTTGCTGAATGAAAGTAAGGAGGACTCGAAGGGCTTGCTGATAAAGATCGAGGATTGCAGCCTTCAATGTGGATTACAACTTCATGTAAAGGACATTCAAATTCTCACAACGGGACCAAGGGGTAACATCACAGTAATGATTGAGGAGAAATGATGAAACAGAGAAATGATTGAGATTGTCGAAGATTTGATTTTGCCTAGCTTCGCCATCAATGCTCCTGAAAGCAGCGGTCAGGGGATCAAAAGGCAAAACTGCTGCACAAGATGTCCTTAGATCATTGAAGAGCAAGGATGTTTCTTTGAGGACTAAGGGGCTCTTGACCCAACCCAAGGTATTTTCCCTTGCCTCCTGTGCATGGGAGAGTGGGACATTGAATAATGAAGATCAAAGATGCCTGGGTGCATTTGCATTGTGGTGCCGAAGAAGATCATTGCCAGTACCGTGGACTGTTAAAAGAACAAACCAATCGATCTGGGAAAAATGTGTGGCTAGAGCGCTCCGGGAAGCACAGATGGTGAGACTTCATCTGATAGACTTTGAACATGCTGTCAGGAGAGACCAGTCCCTGGAAAAGGGCACCGTACTTGGTCAAGTAGAGGAGCAGCGAAAAAGAGGAAGGCCCTGAAGAAGACGGATTGACACTGTAGTTGCAATGATGCGCTCAAGTGTGGGAATGAGCGTGAGGCTGGCGCAGGACCAGGCAGTGTTTCATCCCGTCGTGCATGTGGTTGCTATGGACCAGAGCTGACTTGATGGTACCTAACCACACCAGACTCCATCCTGTCCTTCTGGAGACTAGAGAATGCCTTCCAAAATTGGACCGCAGCAGCAGGCAAATAGGATTGAGAATTATATCACACACAAGGAACTGTGTTAGAAGGGCCACATTAATTCACTGTAACTCCCATTGAACCCAAAAGATCAAACGCTAGACAAGTAATGGGTGACTAAAGCCGTTAGACATAGAAAGAAAAGGGAATCCCACGTGATTGACAGAAACAGGAGAGGTGTGTCTTAGGGCTGTATTTTTTCATCATACTCACTCAGTCTGTTGCTAAGCAAATCCTCCGAGTGGCTGGCTTCTATGAAAAAGAATGTGGCCTCAGGCTCACTTACTAGCAATCTGAGCTATGCAGATGACGCAGCCTTGGTTAAGAGAGTAGAGCGCCCTTCATCTCTGGTAAGAGTAGAACCCGTGAGTCACAGGCTGTTCAGTGGCTGGTTTTCCAGAAGTAGATCGCTCTGCTTCTGCGTGGACTCAACCTCCATTCTTTTGGTTTAGCAACTGGGAACATTAACCATTTGCACCACTGATCAGTGTTCCCCACAGAGGGCAAAACTGCCCCATAGGAGTACCGGACAGATCTGGAGGTGGGGGGACAGCTGTAAAAGCAGACACCCACCCTTTATCTCGGATCATGGCCTATCGTACAACTATTTCAAAATTCCGGTGTACTGGGTGGGGGTACTGAGGCACTTTGTTTTTTCTCTCTGATCACGGGGTGGTAGGATGAATAAGTTTGGGAACCTGTGACTAGAAATTCCATTCTGTGCATACTTATTGTACATGAAGGATCACAGACCAATTAAATCCAAAGCAGCATCTTAACAAGAATACCCCCCCCACACACACACACACATGCACACACATACCATGGATTTATGTGCATGTTAAAGTTTAGCCAGCACTGATTCACAGTTTAATATGGATGGACTTATTTTGAGCCAGAATCTTGGCAAACAACAGATTTTTGCTGGATGTTAAAAGGAGTTATGAGGACACAAAACACAGCATTCCTTTCTCCCCTTGGCAGATTAATGATAGGTCCCGGATCCCCCATCAGCTACCAGTCCTGAGAAAATTTGTTTTAACAATTTGCTCCTACATTTGCTGTATTGATACCCCGTGTCCCACACCACCCCAATTGGGCAGGTTTCAACCATCACACATTCTCATATTGGTCTAAAAGTTCCCAGAGGGACAGGGGCATATCTCACATCCACCCAGACTCCACATAGTTTGGCTTTACGTGTCCCCAGGTGTTCCTCTTTTCCCGTGGTGCTGGTGGTAGCTGTTAGGCGTCTTCTAGTCTGCTCTGAGGCATGGGGACCCTGCATACAACTGGACTCGATGATGTCCTACCCGACACCATCCTCCCAGTGGTTATGGTTGAGCCATTGTTACAGGCCAGACCATTTCCTCCAGGGTCTTCCTCTTTCCATCTGCCCCTCTTCTTTACCAAATGCCCTGCCTTTTCCAGTCACTGCTCTCTCTCTCTTGAGAACATGTCCCCAGCATGAAAGAGGAAGTGTTGCCATCCTTGCTTCTAATCAGCTGGATTTCTTTCAAAACAGTGTTATTCATTTGATAGTCCACAGTACATTCAATATTCTCTGCCAGCACACTAATCCAAATGCACCGATTTCCCTTTGGCTGTATTGGTTCATTGTTGAGCCTTCACATGCCTGCATGGTGTGGCAGTCATGTGCTTATGTTAATTTCATGATTGAGATGTAGAGGTGGTGTCTAGTCTGTTAATCTGGAGATAGCCATTGAGTAGCCCATGAGGCCTCTGTGTGAGCATGGCTTTCTTTTGATACATCTGGGAAGTCTCATGATATTTCCCTTGTGAAGATGAGAATCTATCTCCCCACTTGTTGGGAGTTAGTCTCAGAGACGATGAATCACGGACTAGACAAAATGGCAGCGTCCAAGAAACTGGAGGAGCCGGCAGAGAGACCACACAGCTTTGCCCTGATGGAGCCATATTTCTGAAGCTGGGGCAGCCACCTGGAGACCTCTGCCTGCGATGAGTTGCTTCTGCCACCACAGGATGCTGTTGATGGACCCTGAGCCCTGGAAGCGAGGAGCCATATGGAGACCCCTGCCAGCGCTGGGATTCTGCACCCACTCACCTGTGACTTTGTGAGTCAGAAGGAGACTTTATAGACTGATTTCAGGCATATGGGTTAATATCAGACTTATGACTTTGAACTGGATTGGGCTGGAATGTTTTCTCAATGTTCCATTCCTCTTATATATAAACCTTTTCCTTATAATCACATGTGTGTCTATGAAATTTGTTTCTCTAGCCTACCCGGACTGACACACATGGTGATTGAAAACACCATGGCTTGGGCTGGCATCCTTTAGCCTGAGGAGTGACATCCGTGCTCTCCCATATTGAGAAGAGAGCTGGTGCAGCAGATTACCCCGCTGCAATGTGTCCTTATTGAGCTCTGGGGACTTGGTGGCTGTGAATCTCACCAGAAGCTGTCAATGAGAAAGAGAAAGCTTTCTGCTCCCAGAAAGAGCCACAGTCTCAGACACCAACAGGGGTGTTGCTACCCCAGTCTATAAGGTTGCTGTGAGTGGAAATTCACTCAATGGCAGTGAGTTTTCTTTTTAAATCTGTCTTTTGCTGTCTGGACTTATGCTTCCATGAACGACCATGGTAGATCCAAGAAAAATGAAATCCTTGACAACTTCAGCCTTTCCTCTGTTAGACTGCCCTGTTGTTGATGAGTCTCTTTGTGAAGATTCTTGTTATCTTTACACTGAGTCCATGAGGTGGGACCGACTCGATGATAGTGAGTTTGATCTTTAAAGTTTTACATTGAATTGTAAACCATGCTGAAGATTGTAGTCTATTTTTAAAAGCTTTTGAGAAAAGATTTTCTTTAAAAACACATTGTGCCCCTAGGTGAAAAAGTAATATGTATCATTAAGGATAAGTTAACATTTCTTGGTAATTATTTTTTTTAATCTTCATGCCATAGGCTTTCATCATTATCAGTGCCTCAAGTTTGCTTCTCTTTTTATTAGCTGGGCCATGTCATGTGCATTTTCTAAGTTTCATGGTCTTCCTCCCATTCTGCAGTCGCATTCTTCTTCATATGGTTCACTGTCTCCAATTATTTGCTCAGTGTAGAGACTAAATAAGTAGGGTGAAAAGATGCAGCTTTCTCACACACACTGATCCCGATTCTGAACCACTGTCCCTTGTTCTGTTTGAACCACTGCCTCCTGATTTAGGCACGGGTTCTGTGTAAGCCCAATGAGGTGTTCTAGAATTCTCATTCTTCTCCAGGCTCTCCATAGTTCCACACAATCAAATGCTCTTACCTGCCGTATTTGGTGTTGTTTTAGGTGTTGCGCAGTTGATTCAGACCCATAGTGAGCCCGTACGCAACAGCAGGAAACACTGCCCGGCCCTGCACCATTCTCACCCTTGTTCCTGTGCCTGAGCCAGTGATGCACTCACTGTGTCAGCTCGTCTCATCTCCTCTTTTTCTCTGCCCATCACTTTACCGAGTGTGAGGTCCTTCTCCAGGGACTGGTCTCTCCTGGCAACTTGTCCAAAATATAGAAGATGAAGTCTTTCCATCCTTGCCTCTATGGAGCCCTCCGGTCTTACTTCTTCCAAGACAGATTGGCTTGCCCTTTTAGCAGTCCATGGTACGTTCAAGGTTCTTCCCCAGCACTACAATTCCAGTGCATCCCTTCTTCTTTGGCCTTCCTTATTCAATGACCAACTCTCACACACGTACAGTGCAAAGGCTTGGAAGTCATTGTGAGGCACTACATTCCCGGCAGATGAGTCACTGACTAGTCAGGGAAGACTGCCCTGAGAAGACAGTCAAATGAGTAAAAAACAAACAAACCTTTTCTGTTTCAAGGACTGCACCGTTGAAGAGTCACAGGGTTGCCACTACAATCTGCCCATCCCCATTCATCTGCACATAGTGAATCTTGCTGTGGAACCTGCATCTACCTTGAATTTCTAGTTTAAGAATGGCTTTTAGGGGCCTGATTATCTCCTTTTGATTTTTCTGAGCAAGTGTAGGGTAGGGGAAGACACAGCAGCTTATCACGTAGTTTACAGCTTCCCCCCCCCCCCCCCCCATAGCGTGGCCCACTGGCCAGCAACATCAGGTAAATGAGCAGCCGCTGGGTCATTTCCTACTCACATCTGATTTGGAGTCAAATTAAAAACCATCAAGGCTCATTGGAAGCACCTGTTAGGAACCATTTCCATCTATGTGGGGGGACAATCATTACATCAGTTGCTGCTCCTGATGTATCCCATGGAATCATGTTACTGGTAAAAGTGACCCTACCCTAGGTACAAGGTCTTGTGCATTGGGTAAATCTGCTGCAGACAACTGCTTTTAAGTGTTGAAAAGCAAGGACATTACTTTGAGGACAAAAGGGTGCCTTTCCCCAGCCATGGTGTTTTTAGTAACCTTCGATGCAAAGGACATTGAGGAAGAATTGCTGTATTTGAGTTATGCTGCTGGTGAAAAGCATTTAAAGTATCAAAGTGTGTTAGGCTGGGCTGAGTAGAGAAACGAAGCCGATGACACTCATACATGTCTAAGAGAGTTTTATATCAAAAAGTAATGATACATCAATAAAACAGCCCAGCCCATTCCAACTCAATTCCATATGTCTGATGCTAGTCCATACATCCCTCTTCAGAGTCACCAAGCCGCAAGCCATGATGCAGAATGTAGGAACATCTCCGCCCGGTGGGTGCAAAGTCTTGCGGATTTGATGGCTGTGGATGGGTCTCTAGGGCTCATGTAGGTCTCAGCATGGCTCATCAGCAGGAAGGTGAAGACAGAGAGAGAGGGCACAGCAGTGGCGAGGGGCGGACAGGGAAAACGTTCCTAGGACCGTCTTTATGAGAAGGGCATGCTCACAAGGAGGCACTATCAGGCTGTGACCTGATTGACAGGCTAGACTCCACTCTGACACCTCTATATCTACAAGTGGACATCAAATTATGTGATGACCACACTTGCACTGCCAAAAGAACAGTCAAATGTCTTGGGAGTTTCAAGAAGTACAACCAGAATGCTCCTTAAATGCATGGATGGAGAGACCTTGCCGGACGTACTGTGGACGTGATGTCAAGAGAGCCTAGTACAGGGGAAGGACATCATGCTGGGAAAAGCAAAAGGAAAGCAGAGCAGAGAAAGGTGGTCCCCTCTGCCTGCCTGGGGCTGCACAGGGAATGGCAGGTGACGGCCACCTGGATGTAGCGTGTATGACAACTCCCCTAGTTCATGCAGAGCCAGATCAGGGAGCTTTTTGTCAGCGCATGATGGAAATAACAGTTGCTGTAGAGCAGGGGTCCTCAAACTTTTTAAACAGGGGGCCAGTTCACTGTCCCTCAGACCATTGGAGGGCCAGACTATAATTAAAGAACAACAACAACAACAACAAAAACCAACCATGAACAAACTCAGTGCAGACCTGGGGTGAGTTGACTGCTAAACAGGACAGGCAGTGTGGCAAAAACACCCGGCGGGCTGGATAAATGTCCTCAGCAGGCCACATGTGGCCCACAGGCCTTAATTTGACAACCCCTGCCGTAGAGTCTGCTCAGATGCATGCAGCCCCAAGTCTGACCCAGCTAGACAGTGCATACAATTTGCATTGACTGGGATCTCCAGGATTCTCTTCCCAGACACCTCTGGGTGACTTGATCCGCGAGGCAGGCACTGTGTCACTAGCTGAATGCAAACTGTTCGTGCCTCCCGGGTGCCCCAGGGGCTGCAGACAGAGAGCTCTGAGTGGAAGCGCCCAACACGCTCCTTGTTCCCAGAGGTACAGGCAGGAGGACCCGCAGTGGGCCAAATGGAGCCCTCAGGCATGTGTGTCACAAAGCCAGAGTTGTGAGGGACCCTTTCGACATGTGTCTGCCATAAAAGGAAACGTTTAAAATCATTCGCGGACTCCACCTCTGCTTTTCTCCCATGCCCTCCCTCATGCCACAGCCACCTTTCATGCTGAACTTAAAAAGGACAATCCAATCAAGGCGGGGTTGGGACTCATTAGGGGCTTATTTTTAGCAGAGATTAAGCAGAACTCTGCATCCCACCTGCGGCCATTAGGGATCCTGGAGTGCTCTTGTGAAAACTCGCAGAGCTGGCACCTCGCACCCTGGCCGTGTGCCACTGGGAGCAGCTATATTTACCCTGATGAAAGTTCTCCCGCGCCTTTCCATTTCCTGAGCTTGCATGTGGGGAAAGCAGTTTCTGCAAAAGCCCTGCCTCCCGGAGGAGGCTCTGACATTGCTCGGTAAGGGCTTTTCCGAAGGCAAGTCATTCAATCCCTGGGCCTCTGCCTGACCATCTATAGAATGGAATGACCCATGGACACGTGCCACGGGAGGTTGTTAACGACGGAAAGCTACCCGGGAACTGTGAAGGGCTGTGTGTCACCAGTGTCACCTAGTCTCCAGGGGATAGCCAGCCACATGTGCTTTGTCCATTGAGGGTGGAGACTGGCGGCCATTGGCAGATTGAGGCAAGATTCAGCTCTCATGGGCAGGCTGAGGATGAGGCAGAAAGGGACCTGCACTGGAAGTCCTTCATCTGAGATAGGCCCACAGAGGGGCTCCATTTTCCACTTCTCTCTGGCTGGGGCAGGTTGATGGGTCACACCTGCCAGCAATTCCATGGAAGAGAGACCAGATTAACTAAACATTTCTTAAATATTTCCCACCCTCCCACCACTATCATGATCCCAATTCCACCTTACAAATCCAGCTAGACCGGGGATTGTACACTGGAGCTGGAAACATGGGGAATCCAGGACAGATAATCCCTTCAGGACCAGTGGTGAGAATGGTGATGCCAGGAGGGTGGAGGGAAGGTGGAGTAGAAAGGGGGAAAGCAATTGCAGGGATCTACATATAACCTCCTCCATGGGGTATGGACAGCAGTGAAGGGAGACATCAGACAGTGTACGGTATGACAAAATAATAATAGTTTATAAATTATCAAGGGTTCATGATGGAAGGGGGAATGGGAGTTAATTCTAAGGGCTTAAGTAGAAAGAAAATGTTTTGAGAATGATAAGGGCAACAAATGTACAAAGGTGCTCTGCATATAATAGATGGATGGGTGGATTGTGATAAGAGTTGTATAAGCCCCCAAAAAATGATTTTTTAAAAAAGATGACAGTCCAGAAATGCACAAAAAAGCAGTTTTCTTCTCTAACACATGGGGCTGTCAAGGTTTGGGGGCTGGCTGGGGACCATGCCTGGCCATAACAATGAATGCTGAACCGACCCTGCACAAGCAGTGGGACTTGCAGACTGGGCTGCTCCAATGACCAAAGCTTCTCAGTCCCCTGGGCCCCAAGAAGGAGAAGGCTGTGTTCCAATGGAAAACGCACCTGCTCGCTTCCCCTTACTTGGAAAGTATGTCGTTTCTGAATGTTTGGGTTTCTTTGAACTGAGCATATGGCTAAAATGATTTTTTAAAAAAAATCTTTGTTGTGCATTTGTTCATTTCTTGTGTAGGAAAAGTAGCCACTAAACTGCCCCGACAAACCTCACCCCCTCCAACCAACCCAGCCCACATATCAGCTTTATGGAAACCACCTAAGTTTCAGAGAGGAGAGTGAAATGTCATTTCCTAAATATCATTTCCCCATTTAGAGTACCTTTTCATCGTCCTCACATTGCAAAGCTCACCGCCACGCAACCAGCGCTGACTCATCGCGACTGTTTCTGGAGTAGGAAGCCCAACCTTGCTCCCTCCGAGCTGCTGCTGGTGTTGAAACACTGGTCTTATGGATCGCAGTCTACAAGTCCCACCACCAATAATACAAGAGCCAGCAACGCTTTCGTATAAAGATCATCTCCCCTGTGGAACATTTATGGAAGCGCTCTGCGGGGAGGAGATCACATGATCTCACGAAAGCACAACCTGCTCCGGAATCCATCTAGGGTCCCACATTTGCTATCTCTCGCTTTCATTCCAGAGCATATTTTTCAAAACCCATTCCCTAAAAGTGAACTACAGTACCAGCACCTGCCAGGATCTGAATTGTTTAAGAGGATTATCTAGGGGCTAAGCAGGGTCCCTTATAAGTATTCATTCCAATGACCTGCATCTTTAATTTCCAAACGATATCCTTATTAGCTACCAGGCCTAATAAATACTTTACAAGTTCTTCAAAAGTACTTGGGAATATTAACTTTACTCTCAAGGGATGTTGAAGCTATCCTATTGGTTTCCTATTTAAATGTTTTGCTTTCACCGACTCTTGGAGATGCTGGTGACTTAATTCCTTCCGGATCCGGTGCAAGGCCTGTCAGCCGTCTACGGCAATGGTGTGCTCTTGGCAACCACATTTTTGGAGTTCCTTTGGAGTCCCCCTAGGTCACCAGTGAAGTCCCCCCTTCCTCAGAAATATTGGGAAGAAGGAAACTTTAAAATGGATTTAAGGAAGGCCTAACCATTACAGCACACCAAAAGCAGCTCTTTACATAAGTAAAGGCCTTAGGCGATGGAAGTGGAATCAATAAACCCATCTTCTGCCATCAGCTCAAATGGCTGATCTGCCCACACAAAGACAAGGCGAGGCGGTCTTCACAGCTCTGTAATGACAGTGACCACAATTATGCTGAAGCGTTCCCGAAGGGATTGGATCTCTGTGAAGACTTTCTAACTTCTTGTATACAGAATGGGAACAATTCTACCTTTCTCCAGATGGTGAACTTTTCACATAAACAAAACGTCCCAATACATACTGGAACTGTTGCTGGTGTCTGAAATCCCAGTCCTCACTGAGGTCAAGTGTGATGAGCACATTTAATGACTGTCAGATGACCTGTACAAGAATGGTGCGGGGCAGCTTCCGGAAACATACATCTCCAAATAGCTGTTTTCTTGGACTACTTCTTGCTCTTGTTTCTTCATCCTCACAGGAAAGCACAGGGTCACTAGCCTCCTGGTCTCTGGATTGGGTGTTTCCAGCCTTCATCTCTTGATGCATGGTGCCTTTGTTCCTAACGAGGAAACCTGCACTCCTCCACCATCCCCACGACGGTTAGCATGTTTGAGCCCATCGTTGCCAGTGTCATCCACTCACAGCCTCTTGTGTGTCTGGGAAGATCTGGGAGAGTTCTATTCCAGGATCCATAAAACGTGTCCTGTCAGCTG